>CAXIIO010000421.1:2500-16209 GCA_964028335.1 Altica lythri | reverse complement strand
ATCGACTTAAAATTTCGACATTTAAGTGATATTTTCAAAACTAACCGTAGAATCGACTCAGAATGCTCTAAATCGACAGAAAGGGGCTTGTTTTACGTTGTTTGGTCGTTTTACACTCAAAATGACCACCAATTATTAAAATTTCGACATTTAAGTGATATTTTCAAAACTAACCGTAGAATCGACTCAGAATGCTCTAAATCGACAGAAAGGGGCTTGTTTTATCTTGTTTGGTCGTTTTACACTGAAAATAACCACCAATTATTAAAATTTCGACATTTAAGTGATATTTTCAAAACTAACCGTAGAATCGACTTAAAATTTCGACATTTAAGTGATATTTTCAAAACTAACCGTAGAATCGACTCAGAATGCTCTAAATCGACAGAAAGGGGCTTGTTTTACGTTGTTTGGTTGTTTTACACTCAAAATGACCACCAATTATTAAAATTTCGACATTTAAGTGATATTTTCAAAACTAACCATAGAATCGACTCAGAATGCTCTAAATCGACAGAAAGGGGCTTGTTTTATCTTGTTTGGTCGTTTTACACTGAAAATGACCACCAATTATTAAAATTTCGACATTTAAGTGATATTTTCAAAACTAACCGTAGAATCGACTTAAAATTTCGACATTTAAGTGATATTTTCAAAACTAACCGTAGAATCGACTCAGAATGCTCTAAATCGACAGAAAGGGGCTTGTTTTATCCTGTTTGGTCGTTTTACACTGAAAATGACCACCAATTATTAAAATTTCGACATTTAAGTGATATTTTCAAAACTAACCGTAGAATCGACTCAGAATGCTCTAAATCGACAGAAAGGGGCTTGTTTTACGTTGTTTGGTCGTTTTACACTCAAAATGACCACCAATTATTAAAATTTCGACATTTAAGTGATATTTTCAAAACTAACCGTAGAATCGACTCAGAATGCTCTAAATCGACAGAAAGGGGCTTGTTTTACGTTGTTTTGTCGTTTTAGACTGAAAATGACCACCAATTATTAAAATTTCGACATTTAAGTGATATTTTCAAAACTAACCGTAGAATCGACTCAGAATGCTCTAAATCGACAGAAAGGGGCTTGTTTTACGTTGTTTGGTCGTTTTACACTGAAAATGACCACCAATTATTAAAAATTTCGACATTTAAGTGATATTTTCAAAACTAACCGTAGAATCGACTTAAAATTTCGACATTTAAGTGATATTTTTAAAACTAACCGTAGAATCGACTCAGAATGCTCTAAATCGACAGAAAGGGGCTTGTTTTATCTTGTTTGGTCGTTTTACACTGAAAATAACCACCAATTATTAAAATTTCGACATTTAAGTGATATTTTCAAAACTAACCGTAGAATCGACTTAAAATTTCGACATTTAAGTGATATTTTCAAAACTAACCGTAGAATCGACTCAGAATGCTCTAAATCGACAGAAAGGGGCTTGTTTTACGTTGTTTGGTCGTTTTACACTCAAAATGACCACCAATTATTAAAATTTCGACATTTAAGTGATATTTTCAAAACTAACCGTAGAATCGACTCAGAATGCTCTAAATCGACAGAAAGGGGCTTGTTTTATCTTGTTTGGTCGTTTTACACTGAAAATAACCACCAATTATTAAAATTTCGACATTTAAGTGATATTTTCAAAACTAACCGTAGAATCGACTTAAAATTTCGACATTTAAGTGATATTTTCAAAACTAACCGTTTTGAAAATATCACTTAAATGTCGAAATTTTAAGTCGATTCTACGGTTAGTTTTGAAAATATCACTTAAATGTCGAAATTTTAATAATTGGTGGTTATTTTCAGTGTAAAACGACCAAACAAGATAAAACAAGCCCCTTTCTGTCGATTTAGAGCATTCTGAGTCGATTCTACGGTTAGTTTTGAAAATATCACTTAAATGTCGAAATTTTAATAATTGGTGGTCATTTTGAGTGTAAAACGACCAAACAACGTAAAACAAGCCCCTTTCTGTCGATTTAGAGCATTCTGAGTCGATTCTACGGTTAGTTTTGAAAATATCACTTAAATGTCGAAATTTTAAGTCGATTCTACGGTTAGTTTTGAAAATATCACTTAAATGTCGAAATTTTAATAATTGGTGGTTATTTTCAGTGTAAAACGACCAAACAAGATAAAACAAGCCCCTTTCTGTCGATTTAGAGCATTCTGAGTCGATTCTACGGTTAGTTTTAAAAATATCACTTAAATGTCGAAATTTTAAGTCGATTCTACGGTTAGTTTTGAAAATATCACTTAAATGTCGAAATTTTAATAATTGGTGGTCATTTTCAGTGTAAAACGACCAAACAACGTAAAACAAGCCCCTTTCTGTCGATTTAGAGCATTCTGAGTCGATTCTACGGTTAGTTTTGAAAATATCACTTAAATGTCGAAATTTTAATAATTGGTGGTCATTTTCAGTCTAAAACGACAAAACAACGTAAAACAAGCCCAGGTTAGGTTAGGTTAGGTTAGGTTAGGTTAGGTTAGGTTAGGTTAGGTTAGGTTAGGTTAGGTTAGGTTAGGTTAGGTTAGGTTAGGTTAGGTTAGGTTAGGTTAGGTTAGGTTAGGTTAGGTTAGGTTAGGTTAGGTTAGGTTAGGTTAGGTTAGGTTAGGTTAGGTTAGGTTAGGTTAGGTTAGGTTAGGTTAGGTTAGGTTAGGTTAGGTTAGGTTAGGTTAGGTTAGGTTAGGTTAGGTTAGGTTAGGTTAGGTTAGGTTAGGTTAGGTTAGGTTAGGTTGAGAGAGCGGCATCCACTGTGACGAAAGCAGGGCCTAGCGGAGCAAACAAGGCTAGCGTCCACTCCATAGGAACGCAGACAGAAGACGCGCTCCTAGCAAAATCTAAGAAGAAGGAAGTAGGGGTGCAAACCATTGAGAAGGAGGACACGCTGGAACATGAGAGGAGATGCGCAGAGATTCTATTGCGCATCTCCGGATGGCAGAGCCCAGAAGAAGTCACCGAGCTTGTCGGTGAGGAGTGGCCTGACGAAGTCTACGAAAGGACGAAGGTGTGCGAGGGTAGTCCCCTCGATGCGGCTGGCGACGTAGCGATCTGCATCACGCAGAAAGCAATCGACTCGGAAATCGTTGGGGCGTTTCGGACCAGGTTTCCGGAGCTCCCGACGATCCCGGAAGTCGAACGTGGCGGCAGCAAAGTGGGGACTATGGTCAACTGCGTGGGGGCAATTGGTGACGAAGGCGAGCAAAGAAGAACCGAGAGGTACGTGCACAAGGTACACCCTCCAAAAGAAGGCACGTCCGAAGAAGGGTGCTTCCTCCAGGCGTTCATGGCGTTGTGCGGTAGAGCAGTGGAGCTTGGGAGAGAGAGTGTGGGGCTGGCAGCCCCGGGGCAACTGGGGACAGTCAGGTCCAGAAAACTACTGGAGCTGGCAGCCCGGAGTGTGGGCCTACGCGAAGTCAGGCTACACGGCAAATTAGTGCACACGAAAAAGCCCAAAGAAAGAAACGGCGCCGTATTGGTAACTGGCGCAGTGGGGAAAACGTATGCCGAGCTGCTGAGGGGGTTGCGGGAGAGCCTTTCAGGGAGAGAGGACGTAACTATCAAAAACGTGAGGGCTACAAAAGAAGGAGGTGCCTACCTGGAGCTCGGAGGGGACCGAAGCATGGCCGAGAAGGTCAGGGAGATTGTTTCCTCGGGCGGCTACGCAACAAAGGCGGTTGCCAGAGGCGGCGTCGCCAGGAAAAGAATAAACCTAAATGGACTGGATGAGTTGACCACGGAAGACGAGGTTACATCTGCCGTGGAAAAATTCGCAGGGAAAAAAGGAGTGTGTGCGATAGGGCAAATGAAACCCCAACAGAGCGGCAGGAGGAGCACCACCATAGAGGTAGACGAGGAACTGTACCACAGAATGGTAAGAGCCGGTTCAATCAAGGTGGGAATCGTCACCTGCACGATCCGCGACAGGGTATGGCTAGATAGATGCTACAAGTGCCACGCATTTGGGCACCTGCGCGCTAGCTGCACGAACGATGAAAGAAAGGGCTGCAGGAGATGTGGGAAAGAAGACCATAATGTACGCGATTGCCAAGAAAAGGCGGCATGGTGTGCGAACTGCGGTACAGTTGGGCATCGCAGCACTAGCATGGAGTGTCCGAAATTCAGAAGCCTGGTCAAGGCGGCCAGGCTAAAGAATTGAGGCAAACGCGCGGAGATTTCCACCCGAAATGGCTACCCAGAGGTTAAAGATACTGCAGACCAACGTGGGTAGGGCGAGGCTGGCTCACAACTTAGCGGAGGCCACCGCTGTCAAGGGTGATTTTGACATTTTAGTTGCAGCCGAACCCAACCCCACGATGGTCAGAAGTCGCTTGTGGTATCAGGATGCGCGGGGAGACGTCGGGGTACGACTTATAAATAGAAGCCTCCGGGTGTTTGGAATAGAAGCTCATCAGGGCTTCTTATCGATAAAAATGGAGGGCTTGTGCATAATCTGCTGCTATGTTTCACCGAACATAGCAGCGGAGGAGTACGAGTCCAAACTGACGGAGATCATGGACGAAATCCGTACGGCGGGAGACGGGTGTCTGTTGCTGGGGGACTTCAACGCCAAAGCGGCGGAGTGGGGTTCTCCGGTGGTGGACGCCCGTGGACAAATCCTTATGGAATGGGTGGGCACGGCGGACCTTGTCGTTCTTAACACGGGTACTACACCCACTTTCATAAGAGGCCGGAGTAAGTCGTACATCGACGTCACGCTAGCGACGCAAAATATCGCGTGTTTAGTTGAAAGGTGGGAGGTGCTATCGGAATACACGGGCACCGACCACCAATACATCGCATTTGCCTTAACCGAAAAGGGAGCCACGGACAGGGGAAAGAACTGCGGAGCTAGTGCCACGTTGAGGTGGGATGTGTTCGATGAGCTTGTAAAATGGAAGATGAACTCTTTGCGGGACCTTCCACCCACAATGGACAATTTCGAAAACATACTGAAAGAGTGTACAAAAGAAAGCCGGGGCAGAGCGAGCGCCACCAGACGCAACCTCCCGTACTGGTGGAGCCAGGAAGTGGCCGACGAGAGGGCCAGATGCCTTTCCATGAGACGTCTGGCCACCAGAGCAAAAAGTAGAGGTACCAACCAGGACGAAATAGAAAGATTGAGCGCGGAGTATAATGCACGAAAGAAGATTTTAGACAGGCTAATCCGAAGGCAGAAGAAAAAATGTTGGAGGGACCTGTGCGCCGAGTTAGAAAATGACATATGGGGCCAGGCCTACAAGATTGTGACAAAAAGGTTGGGCACGTGCCCCCCGTTCCAGATGCCGCTAACGAGGAAGCTTGAGCTAACGCGAGAGCTTTTTCCTGCAGGCAGATGGCACGGGGTGCATCGTGTACAAGCGGTGGGGGGAGATCACTTTAGTGTGGAGGAGCTCCTGACTGCATTAGGGCGCCTCAAAAGCGGGAGGGCACCGGGATTGGATGGGGTACCAGCAGAGGCTTTAAAACGCCTGGGTCGGACGGAGCCAGCTTGGACCGTGGGAGCCCTGAACGGTCTCCTTGACGCGCAGGTCTTTCCAACCTCGTGGAAAATGGCAAAGGTGTTGTTCATACCTAAAGGGGAAAAAAAGTTTAGACCAATAAGTCTTCTTTCGTGCATTAGCAAACTCTACGAGGGGTTGCTAAGAGGACGTCTTGAAGAAGTGATTGAAAGGTCTGGGGGCTTCTCCCCCAGACAGTACGGATTTACAAAAAATAGGAGTACGGCGGACGCAGTGTTGGAGGTGGTTCGTCTGTCGAAGGGGGGGCAGCGGGACAAGTGGTCGGCGCTGATCCTCCTAGATGTTCGAAACGCCTTCAATACGGTCCAATGGAATGTAATTATGAGGGCCTTAGCAGAGAGGCAATGCCCGGGGTACCTCACAAACATCGTGGGGGACTATTTATCTGAACGCCAGATATGCATCGAAAAGGGAGTAATAGTTGACGCGACGGCCGGGGTCCCACAGGGGTCCGTGCTGGGTCCGACGCTTTGGAACCTGGCATACGACGGGGTCATGCGAGTGCAATGCGGTGAGGGTATTACCCTGGTCGCATTCGCGGATGACCTCGCGGTGCTAGCGTCGGCGAAGGACCAGCACGAACTCATGTTCAGGGCTAATTTCGCATGCGGTCTGGTAGCGGACTGGATGCGAGAGAACGGCTTGAATCTGGCGGCAGAAAAAACGGAAGCGGTGGTATTGAAGGGGCCGAGAAGGAGGGAAGGGGTGGTTTTCGAGGTGGACGGGGTGCAGATCACACCCAAACGATATGTAGAGTATCTAGGGGTGACTCTGCACCAAAATGGTAGATGGGCAGAACATCTGAGAAGGGTAACCGCGAAAGCAGCAGGCCGGAGCGGGGAGCTCGGTGGAATAATGCCAAGGATTGGAGGGCCCAAATCTGAAAGGAGGAGGGCGCTTCATTCGACGGTACAGTCCATCGTTCTCTACGCGGCTCCGGTCTGGTCTTCCGCGGTGGATATACCTGCATATAGAAAATCGATAATCAGAGTGGACAGAACAAGTCTATTGCGAGTGACGTGCGGCTACAGGACTATATCCGCGGAGGCGCTCTGGGTAGTGGCGGGATGTGTGCCAACACACATCCTCGCAGGCGAGCGTACGAGGCTGTACCGCCGTCGCTCCAGGGAGGGAGGGGTGACGGGAGAAAGGGCTAGGAAGGAAGAGAGGGCTACATCCCTTGAGCTGTGGCAAACAGAGTGGGAAAGGACGGTGGAGGTTGCTCAGTGGACGAAGTCCCTCATACCGGATATAGGGACCTGGTTGGGGTGTGGGCACCGTTATACGGACTATGCCCTGACGCAGGTCCTGACTGGACACGGCTGTTTCCGGACGTACCTTTATAGGTTCAAACGGGTATTAACACCCAATTGCCCGTACTGTGGGGCTTTGGACACTGTGCAGCACACTATCCTGGAGTGCGAGAAATGGGCGGTTGAAAGGGGCGTGTTGGCAGAGATTGTCTGGGCCGGCAATTCGATAAAAGAGTTGCTGGACCTGATGATTGAAAATGCCGAGACGTGGAGACGCGTACACGAGTTTATACGCGAAATAATAAAAAAAAAGAAAGAAGAAGAGGAAAGGAGGTAAAGGGGCGACGCCGCAACCAGAAGCTGCAGAAGGGGACACAGGTGGGAGAAAGGACAGGTGAGCGGGTAGATGACTATGCCTACACCAGGGCGGTTTCCTGCTCGCACACCGGAGATGAGGGTTGGTTTTAGTCGGTAGGCGCCTACTTTGGTGGGTGAATCCGACACTACCGGGCTATCTTCCCGGTGCAGTCTTTGGAAGATTTCCAACCCTCAAAAAAAAAAAAAAAAAAAAAAAAAAAAAAAAAAAAAAAAGGTTAGGTTAGGTTAGGTTAGGTTAGGTTAGGTTAGGTTAGGTTAGGTTAGGTTAGGTTAGGTTAGGTTAGGTTAGGTTAGGTTAGGTTAGGTTAGGTTAGGTTAGGTTAGGTTAGGTTAGGTTAGGTTAGGTTAGGTTAGGTTAGGGTAGGTTAGGTTAGGTTAGGTTAGGTTAGGTTAGGTTAGGTTAGGTTAGGTTAGGTTAGGTTAGGTTAGGTTAGGCTAGATTAGGTTAGGTTAGGTTAGGTTAGGTTAGGTTCCCCCCATGGGTGGTGATAGACTTTGACGAAGTTGGGGGGCCCTCGGGCGCGGTGCCCTCGCGAGCATTTTTGCTCGCTTGGACACCGCTCCCGGGCCAAGAAGCACCACACCGCATCCTCGTAGGGTAATTCCTACGGCAGCCGAGGACCCCCTGGGACGGCTCTTGCTCTATCTGAGTAACTAATACTACAATATGATTTAGCGAGAGCGACTCTGGGGGTGGGGAATGCTATAGGGTCGGACGGTCTAGCATGAGCAGAGTATCGCAATGATTGCTTCACCGCGCCGTGCCTAAGGCTTTCCCTGCGGGCTATAAAAAAAAAAAAAAAAAAAAAAAAAAAAAAAAAAAAAAAAAAAAAAAAAACCCTGCCACCATTCTTCCCTCCCACCCCTTTTTCCCTGTATACCCCTTACCCAAATCCCCCAGGAGTAAACCTGAGATAGTTGAAAAATCTGCGGAGCAAACCTGCAGCAAAAAACCGTAAGATAAGGTGTAAGCTATCGTGCTTAGGTCTGAATGGTCATACGGAGTTGACCGCGAACGATGCCCTTGGGGGACTTTGTGCCCCCACTGTAACTCAGAGGAGCTAACCTCGAGAAAAAAACCTGCATGGACATCAGCCCCAGATACCACGCAGAACCTTATCCCCCATCCTTTCTTTTCTCTGGACAACAGGAGCATACCTGAGAAAGTTTAAAAAACCTGTTTGGACATCAGACCCAGATACCAGACAGTCACCCTATCCCTCGTCCCTGTTCCCTGACCGCAGGAGCATACCTGAGAAAGTTAAAAAACTCTGCTTTTGCACGGTAATCCCAACCGTCGGCAGAAAATCCCGAGACATGACTACCACACGACTATGACAAGACGTTGACATTTCTCCATCGCCTTTCCCCCCTCCCACCCCCTTTCCCCAGATTACCCCGAATACCCCTCACCCAAACCCCACAGGAGTAAACCTGAGATAGTTTAAAAATCGGCGGAGTAAACCTGCGGCAAAAAATCCGTAAGATAAGGTGTAAGCAATCGTGCCGAGGTATGCATGGTCATACGGAGTTGACCGAGAACGATGCCCTTGGGGGACCTGGCGCCCCCCCATTGTAATGTAGCTGGGCCGGCGGTACGGGCGCACTGCTGTCGGCTCCTGAATATTTCGGCCCCACTCGTGGGAATTAATGGAAAAAGATTTAAATAAAACTATGGATAGGATACACGGAAATGACAATGGCAATAAAAAGGACAGGAATGAAGGATACGGAAATTTAAAGGTGACTCTGAGTAGACAGGTTAGTAGCGAACCTGAGAGTCGGACGTCAATATACTCTGATTGTAAAGGGACGCCCAGCGAGAATGAGACGGGGATCGACATTGCAAAGCGATCCCAGAAAACAATGAGAACTCCGACCAAAAAGTACAGGTCGGTAAGCGCTGTCACTGAAGATTCGGTCGAGCCCAATGAGGACACAAGGGTGACGGCTGTGGAACCGCCGACAATTATTATGTCTTCCTCATCGGACCAGGCGGATGATGAAGCCGTCTGGTCAGTAGGAAGAAAGAAGAGAAGGAGGAGGTGCTCCGGGAAGAGCAGCAGCCCGGACGCGCTCCTTGCGGGGCCGGACCTCGACGAAATGAGGTCCCGGCTCAGTAAATTGTGCGACAGGGTTTTTGAGGTGCAGAAGATGTCCGTCGACTTCGTTAACACGAAGGTCGAGATCAAACGGGGTCTCCTGGACCTCAAAAAAATGGTGCTCTCGGCGAAACAGTCTTTCTCCAGACAAATCGAGAGAGCGGCATCCACTGTGACGAAAGCAGGGCCTAGCGGAGCAAACAAGGCTAGCGTCCACTCCATAGGAACGCAGACAGAAGACGCGCTCCTAGCAAAATCTAAGAAGAAGGAAGTAGGGGTGCAAACCATTGAGAAGGAGGACACGCTGGAACATGAGAGGAGATGCGCAGAGATTCTATTGCGCATCTCCGGATGGCAGAGCCCAGAAGAAGTCACCGAGCTTGTCGGTGAGGAGTGGCCTGACGAAGTCTACGAAAGGACGAAGGTGTGCGAGGGTAGTCCCCTCGATGCGGCTGGCGACGTAGCGATCTGCATCACGCAGAAAGCAATCGACTCGGAAATCGTTGGGGCGTTTCGGACCAGGTTTCCGGAGCTCCCGACGATCCCGGAAGTCGAACGTGGCGGCAGCAAAGTGGGGACTATGGTCAACTGCGTGGGGGCAATTGGTGACGAAGGCGAGCAAAGAAGAACCGAGAGGTACGTGCACAAGGTACACCCTCCAAAAGAAGGCACGTCCGAAGAAGGGTGCTTCCTCCAGGCGTTCATGGCGTTGTGCGGTAGAGCAGTGGAGCTTGGGAGAGAGAGTGTGGGGCTGGCAGCCCCGGGGCAACTGGGGACAGTCAGGTCCAGAAAACTACTGGAGCTGGCAGCCCGGAGTGTGGGCCTACGCGAAGTCAGGCTACACGGCAAATTAGTGCACACGAAAAAGCCCAAAGAAAGAAACGGCGCCGTATTGGTAACTGGCGCAGTGGGGAAAACGTATGCCGAGCTGCTGAGGGGGTTGCGGGAGAGCCTTTCAGGGAGAGAGGACGTAACTATCAAAAACGTGAGGGCTACAAAAGAAGGAGGTGCCTACCTGGAGCTCGGAGGGGACCGAAGCATGGCCGAGAAGGTCAGGGAGATTGTTTCCTCGGGCGGCTACGCAACAAAGGCGGTTGCCAGAGGCGGCGTCGCCAGGAAAAGAATAAACCTAAATGGACTGGATGAGTTGACCACGGAAGACGAGGTTACATCTGCCGTGGAAAAATTCGCAGGGAAAAAAGGAGTGTGTGCGATAGGGCAAATGAAACCCCAACAGAGCGGCAGGAGGAGCACCACCATAGAGGTAGACGAGGAACTGTACCACAGAATGGTAAGAGCCGGTTCAATCAAGGTGGGAATCGTCACCTGCACGATCCGCGACAGGGTATGGCTAGATAGATGCTACAAGTGCCACGCATTTGGGCACCTGCGCGCTAGCTGCACGAACGATGAAAGAAAGGGCTGCAGGAGATGTGGGAAAGAAGACCATAATGTACGCGATTGCCAAGAAAAGGCGGCATGGTGTGCGAACTGCGGTACAGTTGGGCATCGCAGCACTAGCATGGAGTGTCCGAAATTCAGAAGCCTGGTCAAGGCGGCCAGGCTAAAGAATTGAGGCAAACGCGCGGAGATTTCCACCTGAAATGGCTACCCAGAGGTTAAAGATACTGCAGACCAACGTGGGTAGGGCGAGGCTGGCTCACAACTTAGCGGAGGCCACCGCTGTCAAGGGTGATTTTGACATTTTAGTTGCAGCCGAACCCAACCCCACGATGGTCAGAAGTCGCTTGTGGTATCAGGATGCGCGGGGAGACGTCGGGGTACGACTTATAAATAGAAGCCTCCGGGTGTTTGGAATAGAAGCTCATCAGGGCTTCTTATCGATAAAAATGGAGGGCTTGTGCATAATCTGCTGCTATGTTTCACCGAACATAGCAGCGGAGGAGTACGAGTCCAAACTGACGGAGATCATGGACGAAGTCCGTACGGCGGGAGACGGGTGTCTGTTGCTGGGGGACTTCAACGCCAAAGCGGCGGAGTGGGGTTCTCCGGTGGTGGACGCCCGTGGACAAATCCTTATGGAATGGGTGGGCACGGCGGACCTTGTCGTTCTTAACACGGGTACTACACCCACTTTCATAAGAGGCCGGAGTAAGTCGTACATCGACGTCACGCTAGCGACGCAAAATATCGCGTGTTTAGTTGAAAGGTGGGAGGTGCTATCGGAATACACGGGCACCGACCACCAATACATCGCATTTGCCTTAACCGAAAAGGGAGCCACGGACAGGGGAAAGAACTGCGGAGCTAGTGCCACGTTGAGGTGGGATGTGTTCGATGAGCTTGTAAAATGGAAGATGAACTCTTTGCGGGACCTTCCACCCACAATGGACAATTTCGAAAACATACTGAAAGAGTGTACAAAAGAAAGCCGGGGCAGAGCGAGCGCCACCAGACGCAACTTCCCGTACTGGTGGAGCCAGGAAGTGGCCGACGAGAGGGCCAGATGCCTTTCCATGAGACGTCTGGCCACCAGAGCAAAAAGTAGAGGTACCAACCAGGACGAAATAGAAAGATTGAGCGCGGAGTATAATGCACGAAAGAAGATTTTAGACAGGCTAATCCGAAGGCAGAAGAAAAAATGTTGGAGGGACCTGTGCGCCGAGTTAGAAAATGACATATGGGGCCAGGCCTACAAGATTGTGACAAAAAGGTTGGGCACGTGCCCCCCGTTCCAGATGCCGTTAACGAGGAAGCTTGAGCTAACGCGAGAGCTTTTTCCTGCAGGCAGATGGCACGGGGTGCATCGTGTACAAGCGGTGGGGGGAGATCACTTTAGTGTGGAGGAGCTCCTGACTGCATTAGGGCGCCTCAAAAGCGGGAGGGCACCGGGATTGGATGGGGTACCAGCAGAGGCTTTAAAACGCCTGGGTCGGACGGAGCCAGCTTGGACCGTGGGAGCCCTGAACGGTCTCCTTGACGCGCAGGTCTTTCCAACCTCGTGGAAAATGGCAAAGGTGTTGTTCATACCTAAAGGGGAAAAAAAGTTTAGACCAATAAGTCTTCTTTCGTGCATTAGCAAACTCTACGAGGGGTTGCTAAGAGGACGTCTTGAAGAAGTGATTGAAAGGTCTGGGGGCTTCTCCCCCAGACAGTACGGATTTACAAAAAATAGGAGTACGGCGGACGCAGTGTTGGAGGTGGTTCGTCTGTCGAAGGGGGGGCAGCGGGACAAGTGGTCGGCGCTGATCCTCCTAGATGTTCGAAACGCCTTCAATACGGTCCAATGGAATGTAATTATGAGGGCCTTAGCAGAGAGGCAATGCCCGGGGTACCTCACAAACATCGTGGGGGACTATTTATCTGAACGCCAGATATGCATCGAAAAGGGAGTAATAGTTGACGCGACGGCCGGGGTCCCACAGGGGTCCGTGCTGGGTCCGACGCTTTGGAACCTGGCATACGACGGGGTCATGCGAGTGCAATGCGGTGAGGGTATTACCCTGGTCGCATTCGCGGATGACCTCGCGGTGCTAGCGTCGGCGAAGGACCAGCACGAACTCATGTTCAGGGCTAATTTCGCATGCGGTCTGGTAGCGGACTGGATGCGAGAGAACGGCTTGAATCTGGCGGCAGAAAAAACAGAAGCGGTGGTATTGAAGGGGCCGAGAAGGAGGGAAGGGGTGGTTTTCGAGGTGGACGGGGTGCAGATCACACCCAAACGATATGTAGAGTATCTAGGGGTGACTCTGCACCAAAATGGTAGATGGGCAGAACATCTGAGAAGGGTAACCGCGAAAGCAGCAGGCCGGAGCGGGGAGCTCGGTGGAATAATGCCAAGGATTGGAGGGCCCAAATCTGAAAGGAGGAGGGCGCTTCATTCGACGGTACAGTCCATCGTTCTCTACGCGGCTCCGGTCTGGTCTTCCGCGGTGGATATACCTGCATATAGAAAATCGATAATCAGAGTGGACAGAACAAGTCTATTGCGAGTGACGTGCGGCTACAGGACTATATCCGCGGAGGCGCTCTGGGTAGTGGCGGGATGTGTGCCAACACACATCCTCGCAGGCGAGCGTACGAGGCTGTACCGCCGTCGCTCCAGGGAGGGAGGGGTGACGGGAGAAAGGGCTAGGAAGGAAGAGAGGGCTACATCCCTTGAGCTGTGGCAAACAGAGTGGGAAAGGACGGTGGAGGTTGCTCAGTGGACGAAGTCCCTCATACCGGACATAGGGACCTGGTTGGGGTGTGGGCACCGTTATACGGACTATGCCCTGACGCAGGTCCTGACTGGACACGGCTGTTTCCGGACGTACCTTTATAGGTTCAAACGGGTATTAACACCCAATTGCCCGTACTGTGGGGCTTTGGACACTGTGCAGCACACTATCCTGGAGTGCGAGAAATGGGCGGTTGAAAGGGGCGTGTTGGCAGAGATTGTCTGGGCCGGCAATTCGATAAAAGAGTT
>CAXIIO010000420.1:0-87232 GCA_964028335.1 Altica lythri | reverse complement strand
ACACTTTCTGAAATAAAATTTTTAAACACCCATATAAAGACAGTTACCTATTATCAAATACAAAAATTTTTTTATCCAATCAAATCATAACAATATATATATATTGAGATGAAATATGATTCTATGATATATATAATATGTAAAATTAAATATAAAATGATTAAAAAGAATATTCTTGATCCCAGAATAGAGTTCAAAGTTTTGATATTTGCATAATATAGTTTCATTTATCAGTATATTAAAAATTATTCTCTTCATTCCTAAAAAAAAAGGAAAAATAAAATAAGAAAGATGAATTAAAACTTAAATATTAAAATACCTGCGTTGGTTTAAAATAATTTAATTAGTCGAATAAATAATTAAATACTTACTTTTAATAGATTGTGTATAAATTTTCACTTCCATAATTTCCATATTTACTATTTTCATAATATTCATATTTGTCATTTATAAAATTAATAAGAAATTGAGAAATTCTAAAAAAATTAAATTTATATTAAAACATAATAGAAAATAAAATTTATAATTCTTGTTAGAAATCTAGTATGTAAGGTTATAAGACAAATTTGAAAATAATGTTATAAATCTAGTATGTATGATGATAGAAATTGTTAAAGAAATTAAGCTAAGTAATCTAGTAGGGCTGATTTGTTTTATTTGAATAGAATCAAGTTTGTTTTGGAAAAATTTATATAGGATATAGATTGTTAGTTATAGGCTTTTGTTAGTTTGTTGATTTTGGAGATTGTTTCTCTTTCCCTTGTGCTTTTGAAGAGAATGGTTGTAATAAATGTTATGCAGTATTAAAATTGAGTTTTTTTATAAAATAATAAGTAAAAAGAAATTCGAATAATATAATATTGGTACTATAGTTGAATAGAAGGAGTTTGTACGAGTTTGGTAAGAAGAAAGATTATTTAAAGTTATTTTAAAAAGATTGAAAAAGTCGAAGAGAAGAGATATTGTATTAGAAAGAATATTTATCATTGCTAAGAAGATTAAATCATCAGGTTAAGAAGAGAAGTATTGAAATAAGTACTTACCAGTTCTAAATATAGCAGTTTTTCTCAAGAATTAAAGAAAATTCTTCATTTATATGGTTTGAGCAGTTCTTATATGGTAGAAGGCTTGAAAAATTGAATTAGCAGCAGTTATACGGTATTTTAATATAAAAATAAATAATTGTGTGTTTAATTTCTTGTTGTATAAACTATATTCATTTTCACTTTCATATAAAAAATAATTTTGCACATCACTAGATTTAAGAACATTTAGAATTTCTTATTTTCTCTTTAGAATTTGATTAAAACAACTACTTTTCACATTCATAATCACAAAATATTAATATAGAATTTTAAGGTTAAGTTCAGTTAAAAATTGATTATCCACGCGTCTGTTCTTACCATTGGCGTTCCAAATAAGGTATTAAAATTAAATTAAAATTAAATTAAAATTCTGTTTATAATAAAATTAAGAGTTAAATTTCAATAATTAATTTTTCTAAATTTTGAACTCTGCTCTGAAGGTAAGAGTAGCACGGGCAATATAAAATATTTGGAATCATATATAAAAGTCATTTACCTTAATTAAAATATCTTATAAAAAGTTTAAATTTAATTAAAAAGGAAAAAATTTAAATTATAGCATATATACTTATAAATTAAATACTTAGCAAGTTATATATGTTATAATATATAAGGTACTTACGCCTAATACGGCCCAGTTCTTAAGATGGCCCACTTTCAATATTTTGTACGTCCAAAAGTTCAAATGAATTTAAATTTTGCGCCCATGTTCGGTTAGTGCCATAGACAAAATTGCAACTTCATAAATAAGGAAGATAGTCGTCATTTTTGCAGTGGTTGCCAGTTTTTTAGTGTCGTTGCAAAGGGCTGACGATTTATAACCTTCTAATTTAAACCTTTTTAGTATTTTCTTAAGAAAACAAGAAGTTTTCGTGTTTTTTTTTTAAATACAGCGTTACTTGGGTTTATGGGCACTTGACTCAACGTAAGAGTTGTTTATATTATTTGTTAATTTTCATTTAAAAAAAGTAGTTCTTGTGGCGGGGTAAATTACCCTATAAAGGCCCATCACATCCTATGATGGCTCGGGCCAGTCGAAGATATGAGACAATTCAGATGTTTTTGAAAAAAATATTTGGTCTTTAAATAAACATGTTTTTTCCAAAAGTGATTATTAGAATAACGCCACAACATTGTTATTTGTTGAGTCTATTAGAGGTTTTTGTTTAGTAGGTAAATTAAATTTTGCTAAGTCTAAGATGGCCCACCGTCCAATTTGTGACCAAAAAAAACTTTTGTATCAGACTGATTACCTAAGAATATCATATAATATTAGGTCAAGTTTTACATAAATACTTATTTTTTGTTTTGATAGGGTTTATTGATTACATAATTAATATCGGGCTATGATAGGTGCCTATCTTCCTAAAAAAGCCCACTTTAGAGGTTTTAAAAAACAATTATTATCTTAACGAATTGTTTCCAAACATGTTGATTTGTATGATTACTTTATTCACAAATAAATGAACTATGTTGTGATAAAGGCAGTTTTCACAAATTTATATTTCTTTTCCAGCTATTAAAATTTAGCAAAAAGTGGGCCTTACAGGGCGCATGTACCTTATCTCAACAAATTACATTTTTTTTTTCTTCAAACAAATTGCTCCCTAACTGCTCTCTTAGAATCCGCAATTGCTCCAGTAATTAGTCAATTTTTTAATTAATTATTTGCAATTAAAATTACGTCAATTTTTTTTTCTATGTCTAAACAAATTACAGTTTGTTATCGTAAAATAAATAGTTAGGAAATTAAATTTTAATTTAACACAATCCAAGAATTAGTTCCAGTTACAAGACAATAACAATCTACGAAGAATTGTTGCTGAGTCATCTTAATATAATATTAATTTATCAAAAATATGTACTTTGATAAAAAAGAAATTAAGGGCCACTGAACTTATTATTATCAATATAAACGTCACTTCGCTACAGAAGAATTATCCATGAAGAATAATTTATAATATTTTATACCATAGCATACGAATACTTTTGTAAAAATAATATTGGGCACTATTTATACTTATATAACAAAAAAATACTACATTAGAAACCCGTTGTCAGTATGAGATTTGACTACTAAACTGGATCACGAGAGCAGTTTTATTTTGTTACGAGGGTTGTCTTTTTAGTTTTGCATATAGCCGCTTGAGGGCTCCACCAATAGAGCCTTTAAACAAAAATCTAACCTCAATCTTTTGTTGATATAAATCCAGAGTTTCAGTACGATACTACAAGTTGTGGAGGTACAGTGAGTTTTTGAAATTAACAGGTTGTTCGAAAAATGACTCTTAGGCGAGAACATTTGGAGGATTATCTCAAGAGCAATGTCTCGCTGAAATGGTTTCTATGTTTTGGAAGGAAGCACCACACCAGTCAACTATTTTGCGCTGGTATGCGAATTTTAACGTGGTCGCTCCAATCTCAGCGACGAATCCAGGCTAGGTCCACCCAAAAAAGCAGTCATTCAGCAAAAGATTGATGCGGTTCATCAGCTTATTAAGGATAACCAATGGGAGATAGACATTTGGACAATTCAAAGACCGCGATCCAAAAGATCCTACATGAGGAACTGAGTGTTACGAAGACAGTTTCTCGTTGAATCCCTCATTTGCTCACAGAGTAGAAAAAAGAGGTATGCGTCAATTCAACAAAGGAAGCTAGCCAAGGGAATAACGTCCTTTAGGACATTATAACGACCTAAGTCCCAACAACTTCTTCGCATTCCCAAAGATCGCAATTCCAGTCGTCAGAAGAAGCTATCGATGCATTTAAAACAGCAATTTTTCAGGTGTCCACTGAAGATTGGAACAACTGTTTTTCCAATTGGTCTGAACATATGCAAAAGTGTATCGATCTTGGTAGGACATTTTTGACAAGCAATAAAGAATATTTTGACATGTTTATCAAAAAAACAAAATGTTAACTAGCTAAATTCATGGTGTTGGTCCTTCATGACGGTATTTGCACACCTCCTAAAAATTTGCCCTTATTATTTTTCCCCAATGCTCCAAAAGAAGTATAACTTCAAAAACAAGGGTCTTAATCTTCTCGATAAATTCGCCAATGGAAATATTTCTTTAGTCCTCAATCCTCAACCAGTGTTCATATCATCGTAGGGAGTGATATGAACACTGGTTGAGGACTCACCACTGGCATTTCCAAATGCATCTCGAATTGTACCTACTTAATTTTAGTTTAGTTCCTTATTATTGTCCTTTTTCGCGCTTTATTAAACTGAGGGCACTAAAATATAAATTAAATATAGGTTAATACGATGATGTACCTATTTCTTTAGTCGTGTTATTGCAGCTGATAAATCTGATCAGGAGACGAAGATGCAAAGTTGAAAGTGGCACACTGCTAGCTCTCCTCGACCAAAGAAAACTTGAAAAACAAATCGTAGATCAAATCCTCATCATTTTTCCCCAATGCACCAAAAGAAGTATAACTTCAAAAACAAAGGTCCTTATCTTCTCGATAAAATCGCCAATGAGTAATATTTCTTTAGTCGTGTTATTGCAGCTATTAAATCCGATCTGGAGGCGAAGATGCAAAGTGGAAAGTGGCACACTGCAAGCTCTCTTCGACCAAAGAAAGCTTGAAAAACAAATCGTAGATCAAATCCTCATCATTTTTCCCCAATGCTCCAAAAGAAGTATAACTTCAAAAACAAGGGTCCTTATCTTTTCGATAAAATCGTCAATGAGTAATATTTTGTTAGTCGTGTTAGTACAGCTAATAAATTCGATCTTGAGACTAAGATGCAAAGTGAAAAGTGGCACACTGCAAGTTCTCCTCGTCCAAAGAAAACTTGAAAAACAAATCGTAGATCAAATCCTCATCATTTTCCCCAATGCACCAAAAGAAGTATAACTTCAAAAACAAGGGTCCTTATCTTCTCGATAAAATCGCCAGCGAGTAATATTTCTTTAGTCGTGTTATTGCAGCTAATAAATCCGATCTGAAGACGAAGATACAAAGTGGAACACTGCAAGCCCTTCTCGTCCAAAGAAAGCTTGAAAAACAAATTGAAGATCAAATCAATGATTATTTTTTTGACAGAATGGGAAACATCGACCAAAAAAAATGTTTTCTCTAAAGACGTCTTTGAAAAGTTAATTTCGTAAAATCAGATGCAGGCAAATGTAATATCCTTCATATTTAAGTATATAGACAAGAATAGTAGTATCGCTCTGCTCGCCGCATTTGAAGTTCTTTGTACCACATTTCGTTCTGGTTTTCCGACGTTTCTTGTGTTGTTTTGTGAGAATTGGTGAGCAGCGATGCCAAATCTATCGATTTTTCGATAGATCTACCGATTAAATACGCCAAGAAAAGTATTAAATTTTTGATTAATCTATACTTATAAAAAATCTGTAGAGAGGTCAATTCTGTACATGAAATATATTTCCAAAATAACTATCAGGGGGTGATTAGGGATCGATACTGATGCCAAAAATGCAATCAGTAAAATTTTTGTCTGTCTGTTTGTCTGTATAACCGCTATAGAAACAAAAACGGATTTTAACGAAACTTGGTACAATTATTTTTCATACTCCTGAGCTGGTTGTAGGATACTTTACATTACGCTACAATCAATAGGAGCAGAGCAGTGAAGGGAAATGTTGGGAAAATCACTTTTACGGTCACATATATGTGTTTGTCTTCTTTTAACTTAACATCTGGTTTATAAACATTTCTCCCCCACCTCTTTTACGGTGTGGGGGGAGAAATTTTTATACAACAATCTATACATCACGCGAACGACGTCGCGGGTACATCGATATAGAACCCAAATATGTCGTTATTTTTTTTGTACGTCTGTCTGTCTATCTGTATGTTTGTGCGCGCATCACATGATAACTACTGATCCGATTCGAATGCGGTTGTCACATATGTATTTGTCTTCTTTTAACTTAACATCTGGTTTATAAAAATTTCTCCCCTACCTCTTTAACAGGGTGAGGGGAGAAATTTTTATACACGCCACGCGAACGACGTCGCGGGTACACCTAGTAAAACATAAATCTTTTTACTTTTGTGCCACACCTTATATATCAGATGAATTTCAAAACATACATATTTATAATTAATATCAATATACTTGCATTTCCGATTTCTATAGCTACCATATACAAAGATCTTTGACCTTCTTGTATTTATTTACGCTACAAAACCTACATAGCGTATCTCAATTATATATAAAAATTAGACGGGTATAATATTATGACAAAGAAGTAATTCCTAATCGTACGTACAGAAAAAGAGAATTTTATAATAAAAGAGAGTTCTTTAAGAAATATCATTTTATAATGCTGCAGTCGACATAAACACGATCAAAGAAGAAAATGTCAGCGTCATTGATAAAAAATTCTATTTTTAGTAAAACAATTTTATATTATAAATTACTTTAAAACAATATATACTACACAACTAAGAAAAGTGAATTTTCCATCGCTTAAGATTTTCAATTGCTTAAATTGCGACTAAAATTGTGCACTGCAAGATAATTTCTATCGCTTTACTAGTTTTGAAAAATATTTTCAAAAACATTGACCATTTAACTAAGAAGAAACAACTACTTCCCGGGCTATGTGCCCCGACGGATATTGAATTACACTTCAAAGTCAAATGGGGTTGACATATCTAACAGATAATTTAAACCAACCATTTTAGTTTGCAGTTAGAAGGGACAACATAACTTGTAGACCGGTTCGACCTATTGGGTCTCGTCAGTACAAGGTATATGTTATCCGTCAGCGAGCTTAAGGCATAATCGCTGACTGAAGATTGGACTAAAATCATGAACGATATATAACTGCATTTTGCAACATTTGTTCATTAATAACTCGCTTTATGAAGTAAGACACTATTACAGTTTTTTGTAATAATACTTTAATTTCGTAGGTATTTCTATTTTCTATAAACTTAAGAAAACAAGAATTTCAAAAGGGAATAACCACGAAAACTCTTGACGAAAAAGTTAATACCAATCATAGGATATTAGAAAAAAGTACTACACTTATGGCTGGTTTATACGTATTAAGTAGTTAAGTAGGTAACTAAATTTTAACTTAATGTTAAGTGACTTAATTGCGTGTAAATACATAATTTAGTAGTAAGTTGCAAGTTAAAATTAAGCTGACAACTAAACTGGATAATTAGAATTTTGTCTATTTTTCTGTTAAGTTGGTGGGCGGAGCTTGTCACTTGACGCGTTTGGACAGGCACAATTTAGTTAAAACTGCACAAGTGCTTTAGTAGTGAGTGCGCTCGGGTCCAAATTATTCGTCGTGTTTCTTAGTAAAATGTCGAAGTGGACGGAAGATACTACACTGAAGTTTGGCGAAGAATACTTGAGGAGCGAATGCTTGTGGAATACAAAAAAGCCCTTGGTAAGCCAGGCGCATCAGTAGATTCATATTAATTGAATATATTGTCCACAAATTTCGTTATAAAAAAAAAAAAAAAAAAAAAAAAAAAAAAAAAAAAAAAAAAAAAAAAAAAAAAAAAGGGTACCAAGTATGCGTACCTATAACAAACGAAAGGGGGAAAAATATATATATATATATAAACTTTTGAACGGAAGGTGTTTTTGAGGTCAGGGGGGCCCAAAACGAATTTTCCCAAAGTCGTGACGTGCGAACCGGCTGAATAGTAGATATAAATCTACTAAAAGCAAGAATTTTAGAATTAAACCAGCCAAGCAACGGGCCATTCTCGATATAGTGTCAGCTATGGCGCTCCCTAACTTTGGTGTGAAAGAAGTCGAATCAAAAATAAAAAGTATACGTTCGTCATATTCCCAAGAGCTAAAGAAAATTAAAGATTGCTATATTGCATCTAACATTAAATTTAGTTAATATTAGTCGTGCAAGAGAAACATACAACAATTCAGTGAGTATTTTTTACTAAGTATCTACAATGACTTACATTAATATGTGTACATGTAGCGATATAATGATATTATGTAGCAATACTTCTGTTTGCTACAACTTTAGTTTACCATGCGTGCTTGCCAATCAACTGATCCATCTCCTACAAAGTAGTCTGCATAATCGTCACGAATCCTGCGGGCATCTACAGATGTACAATTGGCAGTATTCGAAGGCAAATTTTGTAGCCCTTCTGATGCTACATCTCTCCAATTTCCTGGAATAATAGTGCCGAAGCGCATTAAAATATTCTTGTCTATCTTCATTTGCTAGCTTCCGAAACAAAGTAGCACTTCCACCGTACTGATCTCTTCTGCTTATCCAATTTCTCACCCACAATCTTTTGGGTTTGGTTATTTCCCTCTTTATTTCATCTTTAACCTCTTCTAAAACCTCACTAATAACAAATTTAACCACGGAATTTACGACTACTTTGCGTTGTTGGTCGTCCATCTTGAGTTAATACTAAATACTAAACTACTAAATACGTATAAACATCTACTTGAAATTAAGTCACTTAAAATTAAGTTAAAATTTAGTTACCTACTTAACTACTTAATACGTATAAACCAGCCTTTAAAGCTCGGTAACCGCAAAATTAGTTGCGGAATAAAACTTTATAAAAAAAGCCGATTACCATTGTTGCAACTATCCAGTCTGGAAAAAAAAGTTTTTATTTCAATTGTAACCACCTTTTTCCAGATATTGAAGGCTCACCAGGGGTTACCAGAATGCTAATGGTACTCAGGAGGTAGGAGGAGAGCGAGTCGTGATTTTGGGGAGCAATTGAGCGAGTATTAAAGAAAAACAAATATTTAGAGGCAAACTAAAATTATAATAAACGGAAATCGGTAAAGGGCACCATAAGAAAATTCTGATAGAAATGCACTCCTAAGGTTTCTTAAATAAAAGTTTACCTTGAGAATCAATTAAGTTTGAAAACAGTTAAGGGTGGAGACCCACTTTCAAATTGAAAATTACTTTTGTAAATATACCAAAACAGGACAGGAGATATATGAAATATTTCACCAAACCATAGGAATTCTTCTGAAACAATGATCTAGAAGTTTTCAGGACAACACATGTCTTATTTGGCCTCTCAACGATATAAATTTTCAAGATATCCAAAATGGCGTCGTTTCTCAACGTGATGAAATGTTTTATGGCACACAAAATTCAATTCCACCACATCTCAAGTAGATTATGCTTCAAAATTTAGTACTGTATAACCACAATGGACTCTCAAAGCCAACACGCTCAATAAACTGGAAGCGTTCGAGATGTGGGTTTTCAGAAGACTGCTAAAGATATCCTGGTCCGCCCACGTCACCAACGCTGAGGTCTTGAGACGGATGGATGTAGACAGGGAACTTCTGACCATAGTAAAAAGAAGAAAAGTTGCATATCTTGGTCACATATTTCACCCCACAAAGTACCAACTTCTTAAACTAATTATGGAAGGAAAAATTAAGGGACAGCGGGGTATAGGTAGGAAGAAATATTCATGGCTTAAAAACATTAGGGACTGGACGAATCTAGACGCCTACGCACTATTTAGAGCCGCACAGAACCGAGAACAGTTCGCCGTAATTATTGCCAACACACAAATCGTTGTTCAACAAACTATTTTAATACCCCGGGCAAAGACTAGGAAGAAAGACACCACAAAATAAACTAAGCAGAATATTATGCAAAGTAAAAAAATAGGATTTGAGAGAATAATATACCAAGTCGATCAGAAACCAGAACAAATAACCAAAGTTGAATTTAAAAAAATATAAGGTAAATAGAAAAGAAAATATAACACCACCAAGCAAAAGAAGGCCAAATTTGCAGAGAAATAGGATTTAATATGAAAAAGAAGAATTTTTCTTTAGCACAATAAAACTACTCAAACTAAAAATACAAGAAGAGGATCACAAAAGAACATGAGAAGGCTGGCTTAAGACACTTCTACAAGAGAAAAATCGAACAAGTACTGGATAAAGTAGACAGAAGAGAAACTGAAGCAGAACAAAGTAAACCAAGCTTAAATTACCAAGACAATGGTAGTAAAAAGAAAGATAATTCATAATCCTAGCTGGATTATTATTTTGATGTTTGAAAGTTTAAAGCTCTCCACAAGAATTATAGAGTGAAAATGGATTTGTGACTCATAGGTACTCCGCTCTATAATGCCTCCACTTGCCAGACCAGCCAGAGCAACGCGACGTACCAACTCCATGCACCCTTATACTGTTCAGTGCCCGATATCGAGAACGGATCGATTCGATCGTTCCTTCATCCCCAGGGTCTCCAGATTGTGGAACTCCTTACCTCCCCACGTCTTCTCTACTCGTCCTAACTTGCAGGCCTTTAAATCCCAAATTAATAAATTACCTCTTCTGCCCCAATAGATGTTCTCGGTACATTTGTATTTAGGTACTATACCTACGAGGACATCCTTAATACAAAAAAAAATTCATAGCTTAGTTGTTAGAGCGTCAGCGCTTAGTGCTGAAGTTTGCGAGTTCGAGTCTCACTGGATTCGACATTTTTTCAATATCTCCTTAATTTCATTTAATATATTCTTGTTTCTATGCTTTCCAAAAATTTTCAGAAGTAGGTACTCATATATATTTTACTATTAAATAAAACGTTATTTTTTATTTATTTATTTAATGTTAAACTTAAACGTATTAAATATATAATGACTGATTTTAACCTTGTTTTCCCATTTTATTACTTTACTGTAATAAAAGGTTTATTGCCTGTAAAATTATATCTCACACATCTATCAAATTCTTTTTTAACAAATAGAGATGTATATATGTTTACTACCGAAGCAAAGGTAACAACAAAAACTAAGTATTCAATTTATATGCTAAAATGTTCATTTAGAGATAAAAACCTTTGTTACTTTTCAAAAATATACCAACCACAATGAATAAGAAAAGAACTTTTTCATTCAACTCCCGAAAATGGTCGATACTTTAGAAAGTTTCATATATGGAGAATGAATTCTATAGATGCGTATGTTTCAGTATATCTTTTTAAAGTATCCCCAGAGGAACGAATTCGTATCCGTAGAGTGATAAGATGATGGGACCAACAAAGTTTTAAAAAATATATTTTTAACGTCAAAATAACCGCAATACCGATTGAAAGTTAGCTTTTTTTATACGAATTTTGACCAATTTAAGTTTTAGAAAGATATTAACAAAAAGTTGAAAGATTACAAAAAAATGAGAGTGTTTTAGAAGAGACTTTCAAACAGTTAGTTCTGTGCGGTTAATGGTTTTTACCTTTAAAGTATTATTACAGATAACTGTAATAGTGTCTTACTTGTAGACCGGTTTCGACCTATTGGGTCTCCTCAGTACAAGGTATATGTTATCCGTCAGCGAGTTTAAGGCATAATCGCTGACTGAAGATTTGACTAAAATCACGAACGATATATTACTTTCAGTAATGAACGTGTAAACATCGTGATAGTAGTGACATCTTCACCTGTAATTGAAAACCAAAATTCGATTTGACAACAAGACCTATAGGTCGAAACCGGTCTACAAGTTATGTTGTCCCTTCTAACTGCAAACTAAAATGGTTGGTTTAAATTATCTGTTAGATATGCCAATCCCATTTGACTTTGAAGTGTTATTCAATATCCGTCGAGGCACATAGCCAGGGAAGTAGTTGTTTCTTCTTAGTTAAATGCTCAATGTTTTTGATGTGAAACATCTATAGCGGCACGTAAATCAGATTTCTCGCGTGGCGACGATGACGTCATGACGTAAAAAACCTAACGCATCGATAATAATCGATAAGAGATGTACTGATATCTTATATGAAATTGGTGTCATGTTTTGAGCGACGCGACGGTGGCGCGCCAACAATAGGGGGAAGAAGCTCATCGATTCAAAAATTTGGCGGGACAATCTACTATCTATTCTATATATATATAAAAATGATTGTTTGTATAGGCAACATAATATACCTACATATTTTGCTGACCTGTAAAATTGACAGCTAGTCGTTGGTGAATAGTTGTCATATAGTTGTCCGCGTAAAATTTGTGTATTTAGTTTTAAATATGAATAAACAAAGTGTTAATAAAGAAAGTGATGAAAAAATTTGAATAAAAATGAGTGAGTACCTCCAAACACCCATCAAATTTTTAGATTATGACCTAACAAAAATTATCAGACCTTAACCAGCCCTTAATATTCACATTAACCCGTGCCTAAATCATAATACATTTCCCATTTAAATACCGTTTAAAAGTTATTCAACGATAAAGTTGTATTCATAGTTAAATTCATCATTTTCCTATTTTTTATTTAGTATCGCTTTTTGTTTGTACTAAAATTATGAAGTAACTACAATTATATTAATATAGTAACGTACTTCTATATAAATTTGTGTTTTAATAATTTCCTTTTTTAAGATTATTGAATTTAAGGCAATTAAATAAAAAGCTAAACGAAATCACTTTTTAAATTTATTCAATAAATAGTCATCGTTATCTGGAAAAAATCGTAATATTTTATTTTATCATTATGACATATTTAGTTCCTATCACAATCTGTTCTTTTCTGCATATTACTTTTACACAATAATGTCGATGTTTCACATCTGCCAGGCGTCCCGTGACGGCTCACATTTTTTTGAAAATATTTTTCAAAACTAGTAAAGCGATAGAATAACTAATATTCTGCATTTTGCAACAGGATTTTACCTTTTTTTTTATTTTTATCTTTTTTTTTTCAGTATCTTCTAACGACTGTTTTATAACGATTTTTACCAATTTTTAACGATATTGTAGCGTTTTAAAAAAACCGATTCATTAAAATTTCTTTTTACCTAAACCGACTCTGTCCTAATTTATTCTAGAAGCTTCCAGTACTTTCGAAAGTAACCGTCGTTTCGGTATAAAAGTATTGATTTTTTTTTATTGACCAATCAGGTTTAAGATCAGGTGAGCTAAGCGGGGATTGCTTACAGCGTCCCTTTGGTATCAACGGTTTTTTATTCTGGGTGGGGTCGTCACGCTGGTAACATCTTCGCAAGAACCCCTAGTTTCAGTTTCCCAGTTTTTTTTCTTGTGTCTTAAAAATTACAAGCAAATAAGTGTTTCTAGTACCTATTATCGTTTATTCTACCTGAAGGTTTATCTGAAGATTTCCAGACAGTGCTATCTTTAAGATTACTTCGTATATCGTGTAATAATGGCGGCAAATTAGCCAGAATTACAATATCTCTTTGATCACCAGCTATGAAGAGTAAGTTTATGGTTTATTCTCTAAATACCTGGACAAGAATGGAGTCTAGATTATATCTTACCGTTCCGATCATTTACCGAGAGAATGAAGCCATATGCTATCCAAACTATCTTAGAAACATTTAGAAGCTAACGTTAGTTTTTACAATTTTTTTTATACCTCTATCAAGTATGAGTGTACCATTTATTTCTCTGGAATGTTTCATTGTAATTGTATTTATCGTATAAGCAATTAAAAAGTGCAGTGCGCAGTGCCAGACTGAAATTAACCGGAATGTGAATTTTTTCTGGGGGTCGCTTACCTGTATTTTTATTACTTATATTTTTTGTATCTCTTATCTGTAAACTTTTTATTTGTATTTTTTATTTTTATCTCGTACCTTTTTAATTGAGATTTATATCTTCGTATATGAGTACTCTTTTAACTCGAGTTAATACAAAAGCAAAAGGTGATTATTATAACTTTTTTATCTAACTTTCATCTCTCTTACTTTTCGCTTATCAGAGTACACAGAAATAACAAAACAATATACCCAGCTGTTATTTTAAGTGTAGCAAAAGATACGTTTTTGAACTAAACACAAATGTGTTTAGTAATATGTATTTACTACCCCGTACATAGATGGTTTTTAATTTTTTTTATTTTTTTGTTTTGTGTCTCTTATTATTACAGCCAATAATAAATATTGTTATTGTTAAATAGAGATTTTTCTTTTCCTAGAACCTGTTACTCTGATCAATATTGTCAGTTTCTATAATCTATATTTTATTAAAGTACTAGATTTTGTTTCTTGAATAAATCTTTATCTTACAAATTTGATTTATAACCATAAGGATAAGTAAAAGGAAAGTGGAAGTATAATTTTTCTTTTTGTTTCTTAAATAAAAGTGTGTAATTTAAATTTTAGCAATAACAATCTGCCGGGTTATCTAATTTTACTTTATCTTATCTTATATCTCTTATATCTTTCTTATTTTATCTGGGTTTCATATATTTCCCCATCCTCAGGATAAAAAACATAAGTGGCGCCCATTTTCCTTTCTCTTTCATTTCTTTCTTTTCCTCTCTGGTGTCCCTTATAACTTCTATTGTTTTATTAAATATATTCCTTTTTATCTTTTCAATAATTTACCATCTAGCTCGTTTGAATCCACGCTCGCTCTCCACCAACCAACTGAGTGCCGTTCGCACTAGTTAGCCTCCTGACACGAGCATTTACCATCTACCGAAAAAAGAGGTTATAATATAAACAATTTTTAATCGTTTTTAGCAAATTTTAATCCATATCTACCAATGTTTTTCCAACGTTCCTTTAATATCTGTATTTTCGTTTTTTCCTTTTTTTCTCTCTTTCTATATTTCATTAATTTCGATTGAAATTTGGAAGATGGTCAGGAGGAATTTTTGTAATTTGAGTAGGCCCTCTTGGCAGATATTTGTATTTGAAGAGGGAGGTTCCACCGAGAAATCGCCCCACGTTGGGCGCCAATTTGTAATTAATTCAAACTTTAATTAAGCAGGTTGGGCGCCAATTTATAACATTAAAATTCCCAACAAAGGGCGTTAACTCCCTAGATAGCCCACTAGGTCGTTGCTTCTTTAAAGAGTTCTATCAGTCTCCCCCACACATGAATTTGGTTAATAAACTTTGGAATTAATTTTTTTTTCTTTTTTCTGGAGATCTGCCTCGGTAGTTTTCTGGATATGTCTACTATTTATTTTTAAAGAATTTTAATTTAAAGTTTTTTACCATTTTTTAAAACTCTACTGTTTCCACTTCTTGTTTTTACAATGGCTATTGTTTGAAAAATCTATTGAGTATTAGTATTAAATAATAAGAATTATTTATCCATTATGATCGGAATACATACGCATGGTAAAAATGTTTTTGGAATTTGAATCTTTTAGACTAAAAATAAAAATAAAACACAAACCAATTTCCAGTTGAGTAAAAAGTAACATCTCATAAATGAGTTAACCCTTGTTTTATCACATTTCGCTTTTAGTTGCAAAGTTTTATAACCCGAGAGCGATGGTTTGCTTTTTTTAGGAAAATAAACAAAGGGGACTTTCCCTGATACTTGACATTTTTAGCTAAGCCAGTTAAACAAACAGAGTGTACCTACTATATATTTCTTTCTGGTGTTAATAATTTTTTTTTTTGGGACAATATTTTGACAACTGTCGGTACATCAAATCGGTAAATTTTATTAATTTTTTTGTTATGTTTTCAATTTTTCATGTTTTGTATTTATTTGCGAAGTTTATGGCCAAAGAAAAAGCTAAAATCTTGACTAACTATGAGTTAAGCGTTTAATATTGTATACTTGCATGATCAAACTTCACTTTTATTTATTGAAGATAACAAGAAACCTAGAAGTTGCATTCCTGGTCTATTTCGTACGTAATCTTATTTGAGAAAGCAGTGGCTTCCTCTGGATGTCTCTGCATCTTCTATCAGAATGGTCCTTATCTTCTGGTGGCATACCTCCTTTAAAGATGGTAATAGCCAATATAGAGGCACTTATCTCCTGGTGGCATACCTTTTTTGAAGGTGCTATATATGCGATTTTGGTACCGTTAATTTCTGGTATTGTTTCTCTTAGGAGGCTTTAACTTTAACCTTAAAGCACTTATCTTTTGGTGCCATACCTTCTTTAAAAAAGAGAACCGCGATATAGAGGCACTCATTTCCTGATAGCATACCTTCTTTGGAGTTGCTGTCACTGTGATATTGGGACCATTATCTTTTACTTACATACATCTGTTATACATACATAAGCAGCATATTGGGGCACTTACCTCATTTATTGACATACGTCCTTAGTAGATTCTGTAACCGCGAGTTGCGGCCCCTATCTCCTGGTGGTATTCTTTCTCTTAGGATGCTTTAACGTTAACCTTAAAACACTTATCTTCTGGTGCCATACCTTCTTAAAAAAAATCGCGATATAGAGGCAGTCATTTCCTGGTGGCATACCTTCTTCGGAGATGCTGTCACTGCGATATTGGGACCATTATCTTTTACTCGCATACATCTGTTGGAGATGGTATAACCAGCATATTGGGGCACTTACATCTTTTATTGACATACGTTCTTCGTAGATTCTGTAAACGCCATATGCAGCCCTTATTTTCTCGAAGCATACCTCCTGCGGAAATGAATTAATTGCGGTTTTGTGGCCCCTATCTCCTGGTGGTATTCTTTCTCTTGGGATGCTTCACCTTTAACCTTAAAGCACTTATCTTTTGGTGCCATACCTTCTTTAAAAAAGAAAACGGCGATAAAGAGGCACCTATTTCCTGGTGGCATACCTTCTTTGGAGATGCTGTCACTGCGATATTGGGACCATTATCTTTTGCTTGCTTATATCTATGGAGATGATTTAACCAGCATATTAGGGCACTTACATCTTAACCTCTTGTGCAAATAGATTAATTGGGGTTTTGCGGGCCCTATCTCCTGGTAGTATTCTTTCTCTTAGGATGCTTTAACTTAAACCTTAAAGTACTTACCTTTTGGTGCCATACCTCCTTTAAAAAAGAAAACCGCGATATAGAGGCACTCATTTTCTGGTGGCATACCTTCTTTGGAGATGCTGTCACTGCGATATTGGGCCCATTATCTTTTACTCGCATATATCTGTTGAAAATGGTTTAACCAGCATATTGGGCCACTTACATTTTTTATTGGCATACGTCCTTCCTAGATTCTGTAACCGCGATTTGCGGCCCTTATTTTCTCGAAGCATACCTCCTGTAGAAATGGATTGATTGCGGTTTTGCAGCCCCTATCTCCTGGTGGTATTCTTTCTCTTGGGATGCTTTACCTTTAACCTTAAAGCACTTATCTTTTGGTGCCATACCTTCTTTAAAAAAGAAAACGGCGATAAAGAGGCACCTATTTCCTGGTGGCATACCTTCTTTGGAGATGCTGTCACTGCGATATTGGGACCATTATCTTTTGCTTGCATATATCTATGGAGATGATTTAACCAGCATATTAGGGCACTTACATCTCAACCTCTTGTGCAAATAGATTAATTGGGGTTTTGCGGGCCCTATCTCCTGGTAGTATTCTTTCTCTTAGGATGCTTTAACTTAAACCTTGAAGTACTTACCTTTTGGTGCCATACCTCCTTTAAAAAAGAAAACCGCGATATAGAGGCACTCATTTCCTGGTGGCATACCTTCTTTGGAGATGCTGTCACTGCGATATTGGGCCCATTATCTTTTACTCGCATATATCTGTTGGAGATGGTTTAACCAGCATATTGAGGCACTTAGATCTTTATTGACATACGTCCTTCCTAGATTCTGTAACCACGATATGCGGCTCTTATTTTCTCGAAGCATAGCTCCTGTGGAAATGGATTAATTGCGGTTTTGTGGCCCCTATTTCCTGATGGTATTCTTTCTCTTAGTATGCTTTAACTTTAACCTTAAAGCACTTTTGGTGCCATACCTTCTTTAAAAAAGAGAACCGCCATATAGAGGCACTTATTTCTTGGTGGCATACCTTCTTTGGAGAAGCAGTCGCAGCGATATTGGGAGCATTATCTTTTGCTCGCATATATCTTTTGGAGATGGTTTAACCAGCATATTGGGGCACTTACTTTTTATATTCACAAACGCCCTTCGTAGATTCTGTAAACGCGATACGCGGCCCTTATTTTCTCGAAGCATACCTCCTGTGGAAATGAATTGATTGCAGTTTTGCGGCCTCTATCTCCTGGTGGTATTCTTTCTCTTAGGATGCTTTAACTTTAACCTTAAAGCACTTATCTTTTGGTGCCATACCTTCTTTAAAAAAGAGAACTGCGATATAGAGGCACTCATTTCCTGGTAGCATACCTTCTGTGGAGATGCTGTCACTGCGATATTGGGACCATTATCTTTTGTTCGCATATATCTGTTGGAGATGGTTTAACCAGCATATTAGGGCACTTACATCTTTACCTCTTGTGCAAATAGATTAATTGGGGTTTTGCGGCCCCTATCTCCTAGTAGTATTATTTCTGTTAGGATGCTTTAACTTAAACCTTAAAGTACTTACCTTTTGGTGCCATACCTTCTTTAAAAAAGAAAACCGCGATATAGAGGCACTGATTTTCTGGTGGCATAGAGATGCTGTCACTGTGATATTGGGACCATTATCTTTTACTCGCATATATCTGTTGGAGATGGTTTAACCAGCATATTGAGGCACTTAGATGTTTTATTGACATACGTCCTTCCTAGATTCTGTAACCAGGATATCCGGCTCTTATTTTCTCGAAGCATACTTCCTGTGGAAATGGATCGATTGCGGTTTTGCAGCCCCTATCTTCTGGTGGTATTCCTTCTCTTGGGATGCTTTACCTTTAACTTTTTGGTGCCATACCTTCTTTAAAACAGAAAACGGCGATAAAGAGGCATCTATTTCCTGGTGGCATACCTTCTTTGAAGATGCTGTCACAGCGATATTGGGAGCATTATCTTTTGCTCGTATATATCCGGAGATGGTTTAACCAGCACATTGAGGAACTTACTTTTTTTATTCACATAGGCCCTTCGTAGATTCTGTAACCGCGATATGCGGCCCTTATTTTCTCGAAGCATACCTCCTGTGGAAATGGATTAATTGCGGTTTTGCGGCCCATATCTCCTAGTGGTATTCCTTGTCTCAGGATGTTTTAACTTGAACCTTAAAGCAATCGTTTCCTGGTGGCACACCTTCTTTGGAGATGCTGTCACTGCGATATTGGGAGCATTATCTGTTGCTTGCATATATCTGTTGGAGATGGTTTAACAAGCATATTGGGGCACTTACATTTTTTATTGACATATATCTTTAGTAGATTCTGTAACCAAGATTTGCGGTCCTTACTTTCTAATAGCATACCTCCTGTAGTATTTCATCTTTCAAGATGCTGTAACCGAAATATTTATCTTCTAGTGGCATACCTTCTTTGAAGATGATAACTGCGATAACTCCTGGTATGATATTCACTTTGGTTAAGTTGTAACCGCCATTTTTGGGCCCTTATCTCATGCTGAAATACTTCTCTTAGAGGCGGGGTAATGATACAGATATGGGGTCGTTATCTATTGGTGACTTACATTCTTTGAAAATGGTGTAACCGCGATATTTGGGCCTTTTGCCTACATTCTTCGTTTAGAAATACTGTAAATACAATATTGGGGCCCTGATCTTCTGGTCGCACACTTCTTCAGATCTGGATAACCGCGATATAGAGGCCCGCTTTTAGTTGTATTCTTCCTTTGGAAACACTGTAATCGCGATCTTATGGTGGCATATCTAGTTTGAAAATGCTTTAATTGTGATATTAGGACCATTCTCCGCTGGTGTTGGTTTTTCGTGACAATATGTATTGTAAAAATTTATCCTCTTCATTTTTTCATAACTTTTAAAATCGCTCGTAAAAGAACATTATTCGCATCTTAGAAATGCGCATCACTACTTTAAAATGTATTTCTTTTAAACGCGGTCCGCGAACGTATTCGCATATTTAAGTTGGGCCCATAACATATTAAAGATTGCCAGTTGATGAATTACATTATCTAATTGCTGTCACTTTTGAATCTTTTCAGATACTGATCAAATCAATAAATAATTTCTCGAATACATTATAAATACATTATGTTTGGTTTACGGTCCCAAATTGTAATGATTTATTAGCATATAAACATTGGTGCACGTTGTATTTATGGTAATATTATTAGTTTTCCTCTCGAATTCTATTTTATGTTTCGTGAAATAGAGTGATGAATATCGTTCGTGATTAAATTTTGCATGGAAAAATGTATTAATTGTTTTACCGAAATTTGTTGCTTTCACGCTATTTTGCTTTTGGTAATAATTAATAAAACAAGATTTGAGCAGCGCTTGTCATTTTTTAAAATCACTAGCACCATCTATTAACAAAAAAAACGCTTAATATTCATTGTCAGCTATTAATAATCTGATTGCGCTAAAGCTTTTAGCTTTTATATAGTTAGTTTTAGCATTAATTTTTATTTATTACTAGCTGTAACCGGCGCGCGTTGCTCCGCCAATAACTAAAATAAATTTAAGAAAAATAAAAGAGGAGAAGAGATAGAGAAGGAAAGAAAGTTTATAGTTTTTTTTTACTTATCGCACCAAAAATATATTTATACGAATTCGTATAGATATCTATTAATCAGTAGTGAATTTGATACATGGAAGCGCCATCTGGTGGTAACTTCAATTAATACGAATATCATATTCATCTTGCCCATTAAAAATACATCATCATACCGATTTTCATGACAATCGGTTGAACGGGGCAGAAGTTGCTACTCTGCAGCACCACCTGGTGGCGAGTGGCATCAATGAGCATATCATACAAACCTTCTCCGTGGAAAAATACATATACATACCAATTTTCATGACAATTGGTTAAACGGGGCAGAAGTTGCTACTCTGCAGCGCCACCTGGTCAGAGGACTGGCACATATCTAGCTTCACCTCCTTCAAATCTGCAGGAACTCCTTCTTCACCTGGTGCGAATATTCAGAGCTTCTCTAGGTCTGAATTATATACCGAAGATGTGGAGAGTAAAGGTTGTCTTCATATCAAAACCAGGAGGAATGAATTACTCCATTCCAAAAGCTTACCCTAATATCATTCTCATTAAAAACGCTAAAGGGGCTAAATGAAAGTTACATAAGGGATGTAGTGATTAATACCAAATTACTACATCTCAACCAACATGCATTCATAAAAGGGAAATCCACCGATACGGCTCTACATCATGTGGTTGGTCAGATCGAGAGGTTATTGGACAGGAAAAAGTCTGCCCTGGTCGTATTATAGATGTCGAGTTAGCTTCCGATAAAACCACGTTCCCTAAAAATGCATTCGCTTCCTGTACCTACAACAGCAAGTGGGTGGACTCTCAGCATGGTCTTCATGCTTGCAATAGAAATAACTGTAAATGACGTCAAGATGCGAGGCTACGTTACAAGGGGCTGTCCACAGGGAGTGGTTTTATCAACTCTACTGTGAGCATTGTTCTAGACAGCCTAATACACCGCCTCAATGACCATGAAAAAATGTATACAATAGCCTAGGCAGATGACATTTTCATTCTGCCAGCAGAAAAGATTGAAAGCACCATATGCGATAAAATGCAAGTGGCACTCAAAACTTTAAAGAGAAATGGCTAAACAAAAATGGTTCTCTTCACGAAGAAAAAGAAACCTAGGGGCTTAGAAGATGTCAGGGAATTCCCCCTCGGAAATCTCATCACCTATTTTAAACAGTTAGGCCTGATGACAGCATGAGGTGTGAATTTTCCTAAACATGAGAGGATGCACAATGGGCCACATGCGACCTCAGTTCCCTCTCCAAATTTGAATATCCAGATAGACGGCAGTGTAAGTTAATTAATATTACTCTCTATCAACATTTGGTAGACAGTCCGTAGATGGCGCTGTGTAGTAGTCTTCTTACCCTCAAGAGATATTAAGCGATCCATTTACAGCAGTGATACACTCACTGTATTACAATACAGTTTGAATCACAACACGAATATCAACCAGTTTGTCTGAAGGACTCCTGCACCAAGACCCGTGACACCACTTCCACGCACACCCAGGAAGCTTTTTAAGTGTATAGTGTCAGTTGCACTAACAATAGACCTCCTCCGAAGACTTCTAATATTATCAATCAGTAACAGTTGATTGGACCGTACCCCAAAAATCCACTGTTCAATCCTGTTCGATCTCGATACATACAAAAATTCTTCTTGTATCTCTTTTCATTAAAAAATTCTAACATTAAACATTTAATTTGGTTAAAAGAAAGTAATGGACCCACACTGTGGCAATTGACCTTTAAAAATAGATTCAGCACATAAAAAAAGTGGAATAACACCACTTTCGTATCAATGGTTTTTGGGCTGTTAGTCCGGCGTCGATTGTCTTGCTGACTTGACGTTTCGCCAACACGAGCGGTTGGCATCTTCAGAAGTTGCTTCCTGGTTGACAGTCTGACGCAGACTGAAGATGCCAACCGCTGGTGTTGGCGAAACGTCAAGTCAGCAAGACAATCGACGCCTGCCTAACAGCCCAAAAACCATTGATTCATTAGACAATGGCCACGAAAGCCTTTCAAACTTTAACACCATATTCATTTGAGAACCTTTTAATGTATACATAACCCCACACTGTCATCTGGAGTATTTAGGGAGTAGGGATAACGCGTGCACAAAAATATCCCTTAGAGTGAGGTCTAAGAGAGACAGAAAGATAGTATACCTATTGTTTCATTTTATCTCTCTGTAGTTATCTACTTGGTTTAGATTCAGAGTAATAAGAGCTGCCATTAGTTAGTATATGTTTATAACCCAATTCCTAATAAATATATCAATATATCTGTTAGTCGCGTTAATTTGAAACTTAATTAAATCGATCCTCCTAGTTGTCGAAAATTTATATAACGTTACCTAATAATAAAATAAACATTTCACAAGAAACTTTATATTATTTATATGTTAATAAAGGCTTTTGAGTGAATAAATCTTTAACAAACCCAAAAAAATGTATACTAATGATCGATCCCTGAAGAAAAGTTATGATTTATTTATTCACTAAGATTCTATCGCTACGAAAATAGTTCGCTAAGTAGTCGAACTAAATAAATAAGCAGGATTATTTTCTCTTCAAATTAAATATACTGTTGTAGGTTTTCCACCGAGGTGGTCATTAAACTGGTCAGATGCCTTATTGAAACAAAATCCCTCTACGATATTACCGCTAGAGTGAAACAATAAAGTTTTGTAATAATACTTAAACTCAAACATTGATGCAATGTTAAAAAATATTTTAGAAATATTAGATATTACATTGTTTGCTTCATATTTGTCTGATGGTGAGAAATATTCTAAATATACGAGGTCTGTTGCAAACTAAACAGGACAAAGAAAAAAATTAACAAACTTTTTTTTGACAAATTAAATTTATTTTATTTAAAATAGTCCCTTCTTCTTTATGCACCGTATTCGTTCCCCCGAAGGTTGGCGATTACATTGGAGATGGCTTCTCGATCCTCAGCCATTCTAAAAAGTTCTCCAGCTTCACGGATTCCAGTCCATTCCAAGATATCTGCTTGCGACGAACTCCACGCTTTCCTGCTATCTTACCCTTCATTATGAGTTGCAACAGACGATATTTTTCTCCTCGTAGAACAAGACCCAGATATGCGATTTTTCGACATTTGATATTTGTTAGCATCTGTTTTTCGCTATTTGCCCTAGGCAGAACTTCTTGGTTGGTAACAAGGTCAGTCCATGGGCTCCGCAGCATTCGTTGGTATAGCCACACTTCAAGGGCCCTTCAGAGTTAATACAGCGATTTACACATGGAATGAGGATCATTGATAGGGATGTTATTCAAAATGGTAGTCGACGCCTTTTGGATGGCCTCTACCCAACAGAAGAAGTCGCACAGTGCCATATCCGGAGAATATGGGTAGTGGTTGATGGTTAAAATGCCATTATTGTCAGAAAATTGGACACAAGTGTAGATCGATATAAAGGTGCTTTATCGTGCAACAAGCGCCAGCTTCCTTCTTCACGATAATTTGGCCGAACACAACGAATACGCGCGAGGAAGGCCTCATAATACCAAGAAAATACACAGCATTAATCGTTTGGCCGGTTGAACGAATTCTTCGTGAATAATTCACTTCGAATCGTAGAAACAAATCAACATTGGTTCGCATGGGTGCTTCCAAACGATTGGTTTTGGGATCGTATTAAAAACCTCACGTTTCGTCAGTAGTCATAATCTTGTACAAAAAGTTTTTCTTTCTTGGCCTCTCTAAACAATTGTTGAATTCGAAGCATTTTTTGGTCATCCGTGAGCTTATGTGGAAAAAACAGTGAACACACCTTTCTTATGCCCAAAATCCAGAAATATCGAATTTTTAGAGATATTTAATTCCATTTGCATGTAGATCAATGAAGATTTTGGCTTATTTTTAATAAACAGATCCACTTTTTCGACAGTTTCTGGCATAATCACAAATTTCGTCTGGCCAACATGTTCTTTGTCCTCCAGCGACTCACAACCCTCTTTGAACCGTATATAAACCACTCGGCTACGAGATAAACAATCATCGACATAAACTTATTTCAACAATTGATGCGTTTCGGTGAATGTTTTAAAATAGAACTTAATATTGGCCCTTTGTTCGATGATCAGTTTTCGACCGATGTTAAAAAAGTACTGTCACTTTGAGCGCGATAACTCGGCGTGAAGTGGTTCGATTGTCATGAGGTTTTGAGAGAACATCAGTGAAAGATGAACCTATCAAACACGAGCCCCAATAACAGATGGCGATACTAGTATCGGACATTTTTTAGAAGTCCTGTTGAATTTAAGACCAACCTCGTATAAGACTTATTAAAATGTGGACATTAAGAAACATTGGCTTAAGTCAACTAGCTATATTTTAGCCTAAGAATTCAATAATATATGGCATTATTGGATCAAGAGTAGATCATTGTTTTCTCCATTAGCCACATTCAAAAATTGGTCCAGTATGGTTTAAATACTGTAAATATGTATAATCAATAAACACATTTGGACATTTGAAACGGTTAATTAGGCATATTGGTTTAAGTATTTAAGAACATTTTTTAATATTTGCTCATAATTATAGATTATATTGTTCTACAAATTTTGTAGCTGTATTCAAGTATTTAAAGATATGTTTAAATATTGACTCAACAGAAAATGTCTTCTGTTTTCATATTATTTGCGGTAAACAGAACCTTAATATTGGTCCAATATTGACAAATATTGGGCTAATTAAACGTGGACATATTGGCTCAAGTCAACTACCTATATAAGCTCAATAATTCAAAATAACTTATCAATATTGGCTTAAACCTAAATACATTTTTTTCATATTGTTCCTCTAAGTAACTCCCAAGAGATTTGAGATTAATTATGCAAAAAAATTTGTGAATATGTGCTCAAAACTTAACATCATCTTTTTCATTTGGTTCTCGGTAAGGTTCACCCTATTATTAGTCAACTGTTTACAAATTTTGAAGAGATATTTGTGTCAAACTAAAAATCTCCATATTTGGAAATATTAGCCCAAGTTCAACTACTCAAGTATTCAGGAATATGTTCAATATTGGCTTAACAGGAAACGTCCCTTTTTTATATTGTTTCCGCTAAACAACCTCTTAATATTGATCCAATACAGACAAATATTGTACATATATTAGGCTTACTAAGACACGGATATATTGGATTAAGTTATATAAGCTCTAAAATCAAAAAAATATATAGCAATATTGGCTTAAAAGTAATAAATTATCTACTTGACAACTTTATTAATTTATATCTGACAAGTCTCACTGTTCTTACTATCTTAAGATAACATAGTGTATATACTTCTTTCTTTTATTATACTATTCCCTATAAGTAACTCCGAGTATTGGTATTATATTGGATATATTAAACTAAGAAAAAATTTGGATATTTGGAACGGTCAACTATCAATTCGAGATCAATTATGCAAGAACATTTGTTAATATTGGCTCAAAAGTTAACATCATCTTTTTTATTTGGTTCCCTGTAAACAGCGTTTTGAAATATTAACAAAAGATCAACTAGGTACTCAAATATTAAAAAATATTTTGCAATATAGGATCTTTATTTTCATATTGCTTTTGCTAAACAGCACCTTAATATTGGTCCAATGTTGACAAAGATTGTAGATATATTAGGCTTACCAAAATGTAGACATTAAGAAATATTCACCAAAAAACTAGCTTTATTTACAATATTGGCTTAAAACTCAATATCTTCTTTTTCATATTGTTCCCCAGTAGTAACACAGTAGTATTGGTCCAATATTGGATTAATAATGTAGATATATTAGATATTAGACCAATAAAAATTGTGGACATTTCAAAAATCAACCATCCATTTCTCTCAATTATGTACCTACAAAATTTAATTGACTCGAAACGTAATAATTTTTTTATATTGATCCCCGTAAGCAACACCCTAGTATTCTAGATATAGTGGACCTATAAAATATGTGAACAATTGGCTTAAGTATGTAAATATATAGTAAAATCAATATTGGTTTAAATGTAGTTTATTATGCGCTACTGTGGAAACTTTCAAATTTGAACAAAATCGAGTTTGACGAAGTTTCTCTTTTCATTTATTTGTGGTAAAGATCTAGGACAGTATTGTTTTTGCAAGTTCTACAATTTTTTTTTCAATTTCTAAAACTTAATGGATACGAAAGAGAACGAAAGCATAATTACCGATATAAAATGAATTTTGGTAACGCGCGAATAAGTTTTTGGGGAAGAAAAAACTTGCTCTCCAATGATTTGTTAAAAGTTTACATGAACGGTAGAAAAGTTTTGTATCAAGTTGAAGGAAAAATTGATTTCATTGTGGAGTTTATTTAAGAAAAATAATAATTGTAGGTTACATTTATCAAAAACAAGATAAATCAAAATATTTACGTATAACTTAATTATAAAAGGTTATAAACCTGCTTCATATTTCCCTAGTTGTTTACAGTCTCTTTACGAGATATCACTCATTATAATCAGTCCTATCAATCTATCTATATATATAAAAATGAATGTTTGTCTGTATGTCTGTATGTCTGTATGTACTCAATGAACTCAAAAACTACTGGACCGATTATTATGAAAATTGGTATGCATATGTATTTTTCCACAGAGAAGGTTTGTATGATATGCTCATTGATGCCACTCGCCACCAGGTGGCGCTGCAGACTAGCAACTTCTGTCCCGTTCAACCGATTGTCATGAAAATTGGTATGTATATGTATTTTTCCACGGAAAAGGTTTGTATAATATGCTCACTGATGCCACTCGCCACCAGGTGGCACGGCAGACTAGCAACCTCTGTCCCGTTCAACCGATTGTCATGAAAATTGGTATGTATATGTATTTTTTCACGGAAAAGGTTTATATGATATGTTCATTGATGCCACTCGCCACCAGGTGGCGCTGCAGAGTAGCAAATTCTGTCCCGTTCAACCGATTGTTATGAAAATTGGTATGTATATGTATTTTTCCACGTAGAAGGTTTGTATGATATGCTCATTGATGCCACTCGCTACCAGGTGGCGCTGCAGACTAGCAACTTCTTTTGTGTTCAACCTATTGTCAGGAAACTCAGTATGATGATGTATTTTTAACGGGTAAGATGAATATGATATTCGTATTAATGGAAGTTACCACCAGATGGCACTTCCATGTATTAAATTCAATACTGATTAATAGATATCTACACGAATTCGTATAAATATAAGTTCGAAAAATATATTTTTGGTGCGATAAGTAAAACAAAACAATAAACTTTCTTTCCTTCTCTATCTCCTCTTCTCTTTTATTTTTCTTAAATTTATTTTAGTTGCTGGCGTAGCAACGCTTGCCGGGTACAGCTAGTCTTTGAATAAAGGTATAATAAAAAAATATAAATTAATGTTTATCACTTCAGTTGGTATACAATAATTAAATAAAGGGTGCCCTAAAGACGTGGGGAAAAAACGAGTAGTGCTTTGGGTATCCTAAAGTCTTCTTTATGCACGTATCAGGCCACAATTTCGTCACTATTATAGTTCTTTCTCGTTAAATTGACAAAAACTCCGAATAAGTGCTATAAATTGTTGCAAGACGCCTATATGGACAATTCTCTTTCTCGTGCGCGTGTTTTTGAGGAGTACAAGAGCTTCAGTAAGGGCCGAGAGAGCACTGAAAATGACCAGCACCCAGGTCACCCTGTCACTGTTTAAACTCTGAAACGGTGACCAAAATCAACCAATTGTGCGTGCAGATAGTGAAATGAGCATCCCGATTATTGCCAAAAAACCTGACTCCTGACCAAAAGCTCTTGCGTCAACAGGTCTGCTCAGATTTGCTTGAAAGGTCAAAGAAGATATTGGCAATCGATGTATTGGAAGACCCCTGAATCGATCAGAATCAAAAAGCAAGGATGTCCAAATCAAAATTCAAGGCAATGTTAAATCGTTTTTTTCGACATTAACGGTATCATGATGACTCAATGGGTTCCAGAGGGGCAGAATGTCAACTATTTGTCGGTTTTTGCAACACTACGAGAACGCGCTATCTGGTCAATAAACACAATCCAGTACTCGAATACGAGCAATACTCACCAGATTTAGCACCATGCGACTTTTTGTTTCCGAAGATAAAATCTGCTTTGAAAGGGACCAATTTGAGTCAATGGAAGCCGTAAACCAAAAATGACAGAGTTCCTAAAGGCCCTTAGCAAGAAAGGCTTCCAGCACAGCTTTGATCAATGAAAACAACGTATGAACAGGTGTGTAGCGAGAGGAAGAAGGTATATTGAAGGGGAGCATTCGAATGTAGAATAATTTAGACCTCGTATTTAGGACTGGTTTTCTACTTTAATTTTCAAATACGGTTTTACAGCAATTCAAATGTTGCTTAATTGTCCTGATTTTAATCGATTTTGAATGCTAAAATCGATGTTATCTCGAAGAGATTTTAACTCAAACTGCCTTAGTTTCTTTTTTCAAGCATTGTTGTTTATCAGTCAACACGTGCCTTTTTACGAGGCCACCTGCTACAACTGATATTTTTTAATAATTACTTTAATTGATGAAATCTGCTTTTAAAAAATGAGTGCCTTTATATATCTTATCTTTTGACAGAAATTCTATGCGTGCTCGTTAATTTAAATTAAGTACTTAACAATTTAATGACTTCTTCTAATAAATTGTATTCAATTAGTTATTCAATAAATATCGAATCGTATATTATAGGTACGTTTTTAATCCCAAATTTTTTGTCGACTGTTTTACTACTTTATACAGTCATGATAGCTCAAAACCATTAAGGAAAAGAGTTGATAGAGTTGTTATAGTTCCTAAAAGTCACGTATGTTCTGCGATCCAATACCTTGCAATTGCTGGTTATTGCTACATATTCTGCAATTGGAATTTGCATAATTTACATCTATATGCCTCTATACAGAATCAGTAATTATGAGTGGATTCTGATTCTTGCTTATTTGGAGCAGCACAATTTTATATTTTGATTCGTGATATGGTCTGGGTTATTCCAATATTGGGTAAATCTAACCTAGGTAATATCTACTGTTTCTAAAGATTCTTTATCATATAACCCGAAATTAAAATTGCCATTAAACTCATCCATCCGCAACTATCTTTCTTAATCGGTGTATGATCCTTAACAAATCTTTAAATCCAGAAATGAATTCTACAACTATTTAGAAATACTCCGGTTCTTCTAGGATAAGTTAGTTGAATATACATTTTGCTCTCTGCCTGACTGAAGACATATTCCTAACAGTCTGCTACTGATTTCTAAACTTTGATTGGATTAGGGACTTCAATGGTGAGAGAGACCAGCTTGTCATTAAACAACTTTAAAGTGTCCAGCTATGTATCTGTTAACAAGTAAGAAATCCTGTTAAGACTATAAGTTTATTTCTGCTTATATTGAAATCTTCTACCAGAAATTCTCCCAATATTCACTTTGCTATCTGTCTAGAAAGGAATATATACACAGCAGTGGTATACTAAACTTTGATTCGATTAGGGACAACAATGGTGAGTGAGACCAATTTGTCATTAGTCAGCTCTAAAGTGTCCAGCTGTTAACAAGTAAGAAATAATGTTAACACTCTCTCTTATTTTATTCCTCCTTATTTTGAGCTCTTCTAGCAGAAATTCTTCCAATATACATTTTGCTATCTATCCAGAAAGGGGTATATCCACAGTAGTGGTATACTGATTTCTAGACTTTGATTGGATTAGGGACTTTTATGGTGAGTGAGACGAGCTTGTCATTAAACAACTTTAAAGTGCCCAGCTATGTATCTGTTAACAAGTAAGAAATCCTGTTAAGACTCTAAGTTTATTCCTGCTTATATTGAGCTCTTTTAGTAGAAATTCTTCCAATATACATTTTGCTATCTATTCAGAAAGAGATATATTCACAGCAGTGGTATACTGATCTCTAAACTTTAATTCGATTAGAGACTTCTATGGTGAGTGAGACCAGCTTGTCATTAAACAGCTCTAAAGTTTCCAGCTATGTATCTGTTAACAAGTAGGAAATCCTGTTACGACTCTAAGTTTATTCCTGCTTATATTGAGATCTTCTAACAGAAATTCCCTTAATATTCATTTTGCTATCTACCTAGAAGGGATATATTCACAGCAGTGGTATACTGATCTCTAAACTTTAATTCGATTAGAGACTTCTATGGTGAGTGAGACCAGCTTGTCATTAAACAACTCTAAAGTGTCCAGCTATGTACCTGTTAACAAGTAAGAAATCCTGTTGAGACCATAAGTTTATTCCTGCTGATATTGAGCTGTTGTAGCAGAAATTCTTCCAATATACATTTTGCTATCTACCTAGAAAGAGATATATTCATAGCAGTAGTATACTGCTCCAGACTATGGTTCGATTCAGGAACTTTGAGATCAGTGAGCTCAAATTGATTATTCCAATGTAATTTATTGTTTGTTTTTGAATCTACCTTAAATATCAGTTCTTTGTAACTAAAATCGTCATTTAACAGCTCCACAGTGTTAGTTGACTAGTATAGAATCAGAAACCATGTTAGGACTCCGAGTTATTTCCTGCTTACATTGAGCTTTTCTAGCAGAAATTCTTGCAATTTACATTCTAATATCTGTCTAGAAGAAGATGGATTTTCAGCAGTGGTATATTGTTTAAGACTTTGCTTTGATGTAGGAATTTTGTTATGAGTAAGCCCAGATTGGTTATTTTAATCTTGTTTATTGTTTATCCGAACATCTACCTTATATACCAGTGCCCTGTAATAGAATTTGTAACGAAAATTTTCATTACAACAATAAAACAGCACTATCGTCTCCAGATCTGTATCTGTTAACAGCAATCGACAAAAAGGTAATATACGTCCGATTTAAGACTTCTATCGTAGTCCAGATGTTTTAAAATAACCTACCCTATTATTTATCTAGCCATTTACTTTTTGCCTAAGTAAATGTAACCTAATTTGCAACCAAAATCACCTTATCGTGTCCAGTTTTGGATCTGTGTGTTGATATAGGATTAGTGAGGAATCTTGTTATGACTCAGAGTTGAGCAGAAGTTGCTCTCATATCCATTTTGCTTTTCGAATGTACTGAGTGTCTCATTTCTGTAGTTTATTAGTTTTTGTATAACACTCTTTTAACAGTGGCTCCTCTATTTGGGTGATTCCATTCTAACTGAGATTTTTTATGTCCTTTACTGTTTGTTCTCACCGGTCATTAATTAACGATCTATCAATGAAATTTTTGTGTTAATTGTTTATTCATAAACATATTTCATTACTTTTTTTGTAAAGTATGACTTGTAATAATTAGTGAGGAATCTTGTTATTACTCAGAATTAAGCAGAAGTTTCTCTAATACTCATGTTGCTCTTCGAATTTACCGCGTGTCTCATTTCTGCCACTGTCAAGGCTATTAAGTCTCATTAAGAGGGTTGGACAAGGTGCTCTAATCCTATTGTAGAGATAATGGTTGTTCACAATAGATCTGCAAAGGTCGCAGTGATACAGGCTAACAGCCAACCCATGAATATCTATCTATCTATCTATCTCATTTCTGTAGTTTATTCATTTTTGTATAGCTTACAACACTCTTTTTAACACTTGCTTCCCTATCTACTCTTTGGTAATTTTTACTTAACTAGTTTTTGGTGGTCATACTGTAAGAATTTTTTTGTTATTAGATGTCCATAACAACGAAATCATAAAACTTTTATGTAACTAATATATCTTCCAATTTTGTCTTTTCTTTATATCTAATTATAATGTGATTAATAAACAATGATATAATAAGCAGGATCTGTGTGTAGATATAGGATTAGTGAGGAATCTGGTTATAACTCAAAGTTGAGCAGAAGTTACTCTAATATTCATTCTGCTCTTCGAATTTACGGCGTGTCTCATTTCTGCCACTGTCAAGGCTATTAAGTCTCAGTAAGAGGGTTGGACAAGGTGCTCTAATCCTATTCTAGAGTTAATGGGTGTTCCCAATAGATCTGCAAAGGTCGCAGTGATAGAGGCTAACAGTTTATTAATTTTTCATACCTTAGAACACTCTTTTAACACTGGTTTCCCTATCTACTCTTTCTACTTAACTAGTTTTTGGTGGTCATACTGTAAGAATTTTATTGTTATTAGATGTCCATACCAACGAAATCATAAAACTTTTATGTAACTGTTAATATAATATATCTTCCAATTTCGTCTTTATATGTAATGATAATGTTATGTTTATGTATAACTATTAATAAACAATGATATAATAAGCAATAAATCTGATTTACAGTCTATAAAAGTATTATTTCCTCTTTTGATTCAACAAGTTGTCGTTCCTTTTTTCTTAAAAGTATTTTGTCGCAACTATTATCACATTTGCGTGTCCTGTTTTTTTGCTGTATTAGTATCCATATATGTTCCTAATGATTTAATTACAATTGTAAAAGCGATATAAAGATAGTGTAGTATCACGTATATAAATATCCGTGTAAAATGTAAACATTGCCTTATAATGAAATAATATAACATGATATTATCATCTCGAATAGACATTCCAAGAACCCGTTTTCACCTGTATACATCATTAAAATGCCATCAGCAGAAGTAGAATATTTATCATACCTTCTAACTCAACAACTTTTCCCGCTCTCTTAAGAGCTTTCACAGCCTCTTCATGTGTCGAGTCTCTCAAATCGTCCCCATTCACTGACAAAATTGCATCCCCCACGTAAAGTTGTTCCGTTTGATCAGCTGCCATTCCCTTAAAGATCTTACTAATGAGTATTGGCATTTTATTTTCTTTTCCACCTTTGATTGATATGCCGAGTCCATTATTTTCTGATTTTATTACACGTACTAAACGTTTTTGATTAGCGACAGCTTCCGGTATTTCCGGTAAATCACTTAGTCCACTAGGTGTTTCGATATTATTATTTAAAGTACCGTTTAGTGTTGTTGTATTTTCATATGATTCATCGAGAGTTATACTAAGATAATCTTCTTCTAAAGTAACAAACACGCGAAACCACTGACCACGAACGTGTGTTTCGAGAATACCGGATCTTCCGAAAAAGCCGGGTGAAGTCACTTCGTCACTCATTTTTCACTCCGAAAACTACCTGAAAGAATAACAACAAATTATAATCGCACCTGACACTTACGATAAATCTGCCGATCAGCTGATAAGGGGGCGGGAGGTTGACTTTTAAGTCGCTACTCGCAGACTGACCGTCGCGATCCTCCAGAGGCAATCACATCGTTACGTCTGCACGCTGGCCTGTGGCCTACTGTTCATGCTATAACGTATAACGGCTTCTTTCGAGATCAGTGCAGTCGTAGTATTTGGTGTGCCGGAATCGTATTTTACTGAAGATTCGGCGCGTCACGACCCCTCGGTTACCATGACGACGAGCGTCCCACGGGGTTTTTTTCATTGTATTCAAACGGCGCTGCTTACCGTGCTGACATCTATCAGCCACTGAATATAATTAAGAGAAATCTGTATTTTCGCGCAATTTATTAACGATATTTCTTTTCCAATTCTTGTAACACAACTTTTAACATTTTTTTAATACTTTTATTATAATGAAATTGGCTCATTGCTGAATCATAAAAATTTAGAAACGAAATTTTGACTTCATTGTGAGTATTTTGATACACATTCAGTAGTTTCTCGAACTTTTACTGACACGGAATTTCGCACTTTCGATTAACAGAACGTCTCTCTTTTTTTTTCTCAATGCTCCCACTTTAGAGCACCTTCATTTCCATCGAAATTCTTTTTTTTTAAGAGTTTTTTTACCATACTAAAACTTTATTGTATTTATTCCTTTGGTAACTGTAAAATTTTTTATTAGGTTGAAGAAAAAAATTAACATGAAATGTGTGGGTGGCCCAAAACTGGGTTGGGAAATTTTGAAAATCAGTAATGGCAAAAATCTACTAAAGCCAAACGTTGTTTCTCTACATTAAACTGATCAAAACTTTCCTTAGAAGTACAATTTGTCAGGATAGACTTAGATACTACTCTAGCAATGTGATCTATTAAGAAACAAATGATTCAAGAAATTTCAAGTTTTGACGAATTGGTTGTTGAAGAATTTATCAAAAGAAGATTTTACTTCCAACATTTTTTTTCACTCTTTTTTTAATTGTGTACCTACAAGATATACTACTAAGCGCCGCCACTGATGCCTCATCATTTATTAAAAATTCAATATTTCAACTTTTAGCTCTTGTTTACTCTTTTTAAATATGTCTCCATATTGATACAACCGAATGCACAGTTACTCGTAGTATGAAGCACTTTTTTAATAAGAATCTTTACAAAATAATGGATTGGTTTGCAAAAATCTAGTTTAATCAAATTCTTGTCCAAAACTGTAATGTCATTATTTTCTGTTCCTCTTTCAAACTCTTATCCGCCAAAACTGTTATTCTATTATTTACTGCTCCTCTTTTAAACTCTTCTCCCGAACTGCAATTCCATTATTTACTGTTCCTCTTTAAAAATCTTGTCCAAAACTGTAATAACATTATTTACTGTTTCTCTTTCAAACTCTTGTCCAAAACTATAATTCCATAATTTACTGTTCCTCTTTTAAACTCTTGTCCAAACCTGTAATTCCATTATTTACTGTTCTTCTTTCAAACTCTTGTCCAAACCTATAATTCCATTGTTTACTGTTCTTCTTTCAAACTCTTGTACAAAACTTTAATTATTTGCTGTTCCTCGTTCAGGTTTCTTTCAAGTAACAACACTCATTGTGTACGGCTGCTATTTTTGGAGTTATACTTTCCTTTCTACTTCTTGGAGCTTGATTTTATTACAAAGGCGACTTTGGTCCACATTAAGTATCTGATGGCTTTTGTTTGGACATAATAAGCAGTAACGAAAAGATACTTTTGAACTGCACAAACACAAACACACACTAGTTATTTTCATTTTGACATTTCATTTAATAAAGCGCGCTGACAACTCTTCACTTATTGGTTGCCTATATTAAAGGAGAATAAAACTAAAAACTAATTTACGCCATCTCACGACTACTATAACAACTATTGGATAGGAGTCCTTTTTTATAACAGGAAACTACCAAAAGTTTCCGTTCTTGTTATTTCGAATTAAATATGTATCTTCATTGTATAAAGACTAACGTATCTTTATTTAACATTCTTATTATTGATAATAATTATAATTAACCAAATAATACTTATTCGTTGTGTTTTGTGATAGAATTCAACGAAACAGGTTTGCAACTATTGGATTTGTTAAAGAAAGATCTAGAAGAAAATATGAGTGTTTTCAAGAAAAGAGTCAGTACCTACTGACACTCAATAAAGGAAGCAGAAACGAAGACTTGCTCTTATTGTCCATTTAGTACAAGCAAGACTCTGTTTATAATCAATATTTTTTTTTTTTACTTTTTAGAAAAGTCTCTTACAATGACTCTATAATTTGAGTTTTGGTATCAAAATCTAAGTACCTACTAATTATTTTGTTTAAAAAGGAGACCACTGGTCGTACTGCAGCCTAGTTAGGCTTATTGTACTTCTTCCATTGGTTCACCCTCTTCAGATTCTTGGTACCCTCTACTAGTTTGTACAGGTCTAAAAGATGGGTGCCATATGTTAGTAAAGACACTCTAAATTTTTTAAAAATTGACTCCCTTCTGTGATTCAGTTTGCCACAATTGAAAAAGGGTTCTGCCATTGGCGATTGCGTTTACTAAATGATGGTAATCTTAGATGTTAGTAAAATCTGCCCAATTTCACTTTAGCTCTGACGTTGAGATGCGCACTGGTTTATGATGAACCAAGGTGGGGAGACGCTCAGATTGTCGGTCTCGAGACAATGTCTTCTGGCTTTGTTGCGATGCTCTCTCTTCTTCATTTGCGCATATCACAGCTAAAGTGAAATTGTAGCTATAAATGACAGTAGTTCCAAATCGAGTACTGAATTCAATGTCATTGGTAACAAGAAAATACAAATTAACCCCAAAAGATTCAATTATAATTAAAGAAGAAATGGAAGGGTATTTGTTGAAGTTCGTTTGTCTAGATATCCAGACTTACATTCGGTTCCGGACCATACTTTTTGGTACCCCTAAAGTTGGCTCTGTACCTTAGAATAAGGAGACCTATACTATGTTTATTTTGATAAAGTTTCAAAAACAAATGCAGCCAAATTTAGTGAAAGACAGTATACCTAAGATTCAATTAAAGAAGAAATGGAATGGTATTTGTTGAAGTTCTGTGGTCTACATATCTAGGTTTACATTCTGTTCCGGACCCTACTTTTTGGTACCCTTAAGGCTGGTTCTGAACCTTAGAATAAGGAGACCTATTACTAACAAAGAGGAAGAGTAAAACTATGTTTACTAAAAAATATCTATTTTTTAAGTATCTACATGGTTCCTTATTACTTCTACAATAGTTTCAATAAAATTTCTTAAATCATTTTCTTTTTCCTTACCGACCTCAATTACTTCATCAGCGTTTATTTTGGTTTTATTGGCGATTCTATAATCAGTAGAGCAAATATTTGTAATTAAACTAAACGCGAAACACTTAATTTCACAGTGTCTGGCAGCAGTTACTTCATGTACTGTTGACATTCCTACAGCATCTATTCCTAAATTCTTTAAGGCTCGTACTTCAGCTACAGTTTCATAACAAGGACCTCCTGTGCATGTGTAAACTCCTTCTTTGATGGTCTCACCAATGCCTTTAAAAGTTTATTTAGTTGAAAAATTCGGGTATTTCGTACCACCTTAAAATATTCTTGGTGATTCTTCCATAAATTACTATCGTTTAAAAATTTTTATTGGGTCAATAAAGAGCTCTCCACTGGGAAGCAAATCTGAATGGGACGAAAACACCATATTGGGGCTAAGCCAAAACGCCATAAAATGGTACACGGACGGCTCCAAGACAGATAAAGGAACAGGAGCAGGGGTGTTTGGACCTAGAACCAAATACTCAGAAAGCTTGGGTACGTACCCAAGCATCTTTCAACCGGAAATTCGTGCCATCGAAAGATGTATAGAATTTAACATTGAAAGGAACTATCGTAGATAGAAGATTGTAATCATGTCAGATAGTCAAGCAGCCATCAAAGCTCTGAACTCAGATACAATCAGTTCAAAGATGGTCTGGGAATGCCTAGGCAAATTAAATGAACTAGGACAGAATAAGACTGTTACCCTCCTATGGGTCCCAGGACACGTAGGAATAGAAGGAAATGAAACAGCAGACCAGCTGGCAAAAAAAGGAGCTGAAACCCCATACCTGGGACCAGAACCGTCCTGTGGAATCAGCAGTAGTACAATCTTAGAAAAACTAAGGAAGAAAATGGATAGCGAAAAATCCAAGTACTGGAATGATCTAGAAGGACTAAGACAATCGAAGACGCTCCTGGGAAACTATAACCAGAAGAGATCTCACAGCTGTCTTAACCTGAGTAAGAAAAACCTCCGAATTATAACAGAAATACTAACCGGTCACTGTCGATTAAGAGGACACATGAAGAAACTAGGATTAGTAGATGAAGCAAACTGCAGATTCTGTGAGGTAGAGAATGAAACCTCAATACACATACTTTCAGAATGCATGGCATTAATTACTTCTAGGGTCAAATACCTAGGGTCATACGAAATAGAAAGGGAAGAACTACCTAATTTAAAAGCCAATAATATCCTAAACTTTCTAAGGAAGATAGGACTAGAAGAGATGCTATACGTCTGAGAAATCATCAGAAATATAGCAAGAAAAGGGGACACAATAGATCTTATAGGTCGCAGGTGTATCTGTTACCCCTAACACCATACATACATACATACATACATACATACAAAGAGCTCTCCAAAAAAACTCAAGGTTTAAAAAATTCTAGTACCACAAAAATCGTTAAGGATATTTATTCCGGAAACTATGTTATTAATTTATGTTTAGTTAATGTATGATAAATTTCTGAATCATCAAGATCTGTTTGATCAATCGTGGGAAAACAAAATTCAATTTCAAAGAAGAATGGAAAAGAAGGTCATAGCTAAATGAAAAAATGACAAGAAAATGGGTTACTGGGATGTATTCCTGAGAGAAATGCAGACATAAATGTAGACCAAAGAAACTGATAAAGATATTTGATTTTAGAAAGCTTTATATTAATTTTTATAATGTTGGTTAACTTTTTTATACCATCAAACTTCTCTGAATTGTGGTCAACTGTTAACAAACAAATTCCAATATCTAAAAAGAACGAAATACAAGTTGGGAGTCAAAATAAAGAGATAAAATCCACACTAAGAGAAACTGCAATGTCCTCAAAACATTTGATGAATTTTCGGACTATAAAACAACTATGGACTGTTTGGTGTACAGTTTAATATTAAAGAAGAATAGTAAACAAATTAAAGATATGAAATTCACAATAGGAAAAGCTGCACAGTCTATTTGAAGATTTAAAATTTATGGTACTGGAGAATCTAGTAAAAGTGTTATGTTCCAGAAAGCATGTTAACAATTTAGTAGATTTTCGGACCATCAAAATCCTCTGGACTCTTTTAAAGAAAAACAATAAACAATATAAAGATATAAAATCCAGAATAGATGAAATTGCATAGTCAATTTGAAGATTTAAAACTTATGGTACTGAAGGAACCAGTAAAGACGTTTTGCTCCATAAAGCATGATAAAAATTTGGTAAATTTTCGGACAATAAAACATCTCTGGACTGTTTTGTGTATAGTCCAATATTGAAAAAGAACAATAAACAATTTAATAGATTTTCGTACCATAAGAACCTTCTGGACTCTTTGGTGTATAGTCAGTCCAATGTTAAAGAAGAACAATAAACAAATTAAAGATATAAAATCCAGAATAGGAGAACCTAATCTAATCTAAATAAACCTGGCATGGTTTCTCCTGTAGAGCTCCATGTTTTGAACACTGCTTCCTATGGGAATATTGTGACCAGGTTCGGTACCAAGAGTCCTTACATGCACACCATGCTTGCAGGACTCTAGTTTGATCAGCTGATGATCATCACCACCGCTGATCTTCAGGTAGGCATAAATCCAGGTGTCCCAAGTTCTTGAGGATTTGGATGACTATCCTTGAGTTACTGTTGCCACAGGGCAGTTCCCTTTATAAGAGATCTGAGTCCTGTGACTAATTCCTTAAGGTGGAGATAAGTTTCACGGTTCGTGTCACCGAAGATGAGGAACCGTTTATGGCCCAAGGCCTCACACTCAAATAGAATGTGTGTTGCCGTCTCATCTTCATGGCGCACAGTCGGCACGAGGTGGGTTCCTGTGTCAGAATCCCCATCCTTCGAAGGTGTAGTCTGAATGGTCCATGCCCAGTGAGCGGGCCAACCAGTACTCTTATCTGACTCCTGCCTAGATTCAGTATGTTAGTTTTTTGGAGTACCCTTTAAGCGTCAGCTTCGAATGCCTCAGCCCTACAGTATTACTTCAGTGTTTGGTCGAGTCTTCCCATACCCAGTTTCTGACTTTGGTCCTTACCCAGGCTCTAGGCAGTCCCAGTACAGGTTCTGGACCAATGAATCGTGTATCGGCTCCCTTCTTGGCCAGAACGTCCGCGATTTCATTGCCCTCAAAACCCTTATGCCCTGGTACCTACTCCAAGAAGACCTTGTTGTGTCTAGCCAGTTCATTGAGGTTTTGTATGCACTCCCAGATCAGCTTGGAACTAACCCGGAACTGTTTTAAGGCCAGCAGTGCAGCCTGGCTGTATGAGAAGAAAGTTATCCTCTCCCCTCTCCAGCCAGAATAGAAGAACTGTTTTAAGGCCAGCAGTGCAGCCTGGCTGTATGAGAAGAAAGTTATCCTCTCCCCTCTCCAGCCAGAATAGAAGAAACTGCATAGTCAATTTGAAGATTTATAACTTATGGTACTGTAGAAACTAGTAAGCATGATAAAAATTTGATAAATTTTTGGACAATAAAACATCTCTGGACTGTTTTGTGTATTTTCCAATATTGAAAAAGAACAATAAACAAAATAAGAATAAAATGTAGATAAGACCAAAAAAATAGCTTTATTTGTGGTGAAAACACAGAATCTATACAAAAAACTGAAACACAGTGATAAAATAAAGTTGTAACCAAAAAATTTACCTGTCTCCATAACAGCTCTCTTTACTGCTTCAATAATATCATCATCATAAGCATTAACCATCGAAAAAAATCTTGTTCCAAATCTTGGATCATTGAATCCTATCAATGAACCAATACCAGCAATATTCATTATATTTACGTGATCATTTATTATCATAATATCACCAACTTTTAAGTTTTGATTTAAACCTCCAGCTGCATTTGAAGCTATTAAATATTTCACACCAAGAAGTTTCATTAACTTGATAGGCATAACGCACTTAGCAAGTGAATAGCCTTCATAGTAATGGAATCTTCCTTGCATGCATATCACTGGTACGGTTTTGATATAACCTAAAAACAAATAAAATGAGATATTTGGTCAATATTTAGTTAAAAACCAAGTTTGTAAAGAAAGAATGTACTTTGAGAGAAAATAGTTGAAAACGATGATATTCGAAGACTTAGATCAAAATAGCTTAACAAGTTGAATAAGGTAGGAATAAGAAGGAACAATAACAAAGGCAAACACAAAAGTTGAAAATATAAGGGTTGTCTTTTTAGTTTTTTATATAGCCATAAAGACTTTATAGCTTTTCAAAATATGTCCCACCAATATCGATACCTACACTTTGCATACGTTCAAACCAATTGGAAAAACAGTTATCCAGTCTTCAGTAGACACCTGCAAAATCGCTGTTTTAAAGCTATCGATGGTTTCTTCTGGCGAGTGGAATCGCTGCCCACGCTTTGAATTCTTGATCTTAGGAATGTGAAGAAGTCGTTGGTACTTAGGTTGGGACTATACGGTAGATGGTCTAACAATTCGATTTTTTTCAAAAATTCACTGTCCCCACATGACTTGTTCTATCACAATGAAACTCTGGATGGATATCAACAAAAGATTGAGGTTAGATTTGTGTATGAAGGTTCTATAGATTAAAATGGATTAAAAACGTTAACAAGAATGTAGGAGAAGTGTGAGTAACAAACAATGAAAAAAGTTGGAAAATGTTATTATCAGAAGTTGCAAGAAGAGTTAACAACAAATATAAAATGAAAAAGGAAGATTAAAAAAGATATAATATGGCAAAAAGTAGAAAAACAAATAAAAATCGAAAAAAGAAACTAAAAAATGTAGAAAAATAATAAAATATTGTAAAAAATTGGAAATGAGTTAAAAAAACTATGAAAAGGTGGAAAATTAGAATCTTACCTAAAATTAATCTTCCTGGATGCCCTTGTACTGTACTTATTGGAAAACATGGTATATTTTCATAGTCAAAAATAGTTGGCTCTATAATTACTTCACCTAATGAACCTACAAAATTATAATCATAATATATGATCTAAAACCTGAACTAACGAATAGGTCATCTGTTGCCAAGTGGTTTAAAGCACTACCGGCCATAGGTAGATAAAGCAGGTTTGATATCCTGATATTTTGCATTTTTTTAAATTTTATTCCTAATGCCATTTCTTTTTTGTCTAATTCCTAAATTTCTAAAATACAAACTAGGTATCTCATTTGCTATATAGTAAAAGGCCGTACATTCATAGATAGGAATTTGTATGTGTTAATTGTTCAGAGTTCAAAAATAGTTGGCTCTACTTCACCTACCTATTGAACCTAGAAAATTATAATCATAATATATGATCAAAAACGTGAACTAACCAATAGGTCATCTGTTGCCAAGTGATTTAAAGGGCTATTGGCCATAGGTAGATAAAGCAGGTTTAATCCTGATATTTTGCATTTTTTTAAATTTTATTCCTAATGCCATTTCTTTTTTGTCTAATTCCTAAATTTCGAATATACCATTAGGGATGTCTTAAAATAAGTAGTTTACAAACTAGGTATCTTATTTGCTATATGGTAAAAGGCCATACATTCATAGATGGGAATTTGTATGTGTTAATTGTTCCGAGTTTGGTAGAAAACCAAAATTTAAATAGTTGTGTATAGAAAATAAATAAAATTTAAGGTGGTGATAAGTTTCAGGGTTCGTGTCACCGAAGATGCGGAATCGTTTATGGTCCAAGGCCTCGCACTCAAATAGAATGTGAGTTGCCGTCTCATCTTCCATGGCGCACAGTCTAGTTTCCATTTGTGCGAAGGTCATGGAAAGAATTCAAGCCAACAAACTAATTGATTTTATTATGACACACAATATAGTTCCACCAACACAGCATGGCTTTCTACCAGGAAGGTCCACATTAACCAACTTACTGTCATCAATAAACTCTTGGACACTTTCTCTAGACAACGGCTCGCCTGTAGATATCATCTATCTTGACTTTTCAAGATCTTTCGACCGCGTACCGAAAAAAAAGGCTCTTATTAAAACTTAACCACTATGGTATTAGAGGACTCTGTTTTCAATGGATCAGTTCCTTTCTAACTAATATACAGTTTTATGTAAGGGTTGGAGATTCTCAATCTAATGCTCATCCTGTAACTTCCGGAGTTCCCCAGGGATCCGTTTTGGGTCCCATTTTATTTCTATTGTATACAGCTGATATCGGTTTCTTATTGGATTCTTGTCACGCCGATTACGCCGATGATAGCAAACTATTTGGCAATCCTCTTGCACACAATAATCTTTTAAGCGACCTTGCAAAAGTTGAAAATTGGAGTTCTGAATGGCTGATACCTTTGAATCCTGCTAAATGCACAGTTCTACATCTTGGCAAAAATAATCCAGACTTAAGATACCACATCAACAACACAGAGCTGATGTCGGTTCTTAGCCAAAACGACTTGGTTATCACCATTAATCAGAGCTTAGAGTGGTCAGAACATATTGCTAACATTGTTAACAAGGCTAACCAAAAATGTTACTTGCTACGTAAGTCCTTTCAATCTCCCGATCCCGTACTTGTAAATAAACTTTATAAAGCCCTTGTACGACCCCTTTCGGAATACAACGTTTCTTGTTGGTCTCCACACCTAGTTAGAGACCAAAATTTACTAGAAAAAGTTCAGAGGAGGTTCACTAAATGGAGTCCTGCCCTTTACCATTTGGAATATCCTGAGAGGTTATCTATTTTAACGCTCCCAACACTTATCGACAGAAGGAACAGAGGTGACCTAATACAATGTTACAGAGTTTTAAATAATCAATTCTCTCTGGACTTAAGTAACATTTTTCAACTTAACGCTGATGTAAGACTCCGAGGTCATGAGCTCAAACTGAAGAAACAAAGATTTAGAACAACTCGAAGGCAACACTTCTTCTCAAACCGAGTTTTTGAACAATGGAATTCACTTCCGGATACAGTTGTTACCGCTCTATCAATCAACTCCTTCAAGAATAGACTCGACAGTTAGTGCGTTATAGTTGTTTAGTTTTCAACAGTGTTTTTTTTTCTGGTGTGTGAACTATTGTACCAATGCACTTTTACTTTGTAATTAATATTATTCATTTGGGCTTAATAGGCTTGCCTCAGCCCTTCCTGTAAAATAATAAATAAATAAATAAATAAAATAAATAATTTCTTATTTTGTAAGAAAATTTTAGAATCAAAAACGTGATTTTTTAATATAAAAAAGTACGCCAGTGCAAGACTTAACTTCTGTCAGCACTTACTGAGTGATTAGTGAGTGATTTTTGTATGCCAACTAAAACAACTTTTTAAAAAAAATTGTTTCTCTTAGTTTCCCTTCTAAAAATATCGGATTCTAAATATATTAAAATTAAGGAAAATTGCACGGTTGATTAAAACTGCAATTCTTATCAGTAGATATGAACAGTATTTGCACAATGTCAGGTACTTAGAAAAAACTAAGACAATCAGTAATAAAATATGTTATCAAAAATATTAAATACTCACGAATTTCAGTGAATAATAAAAAGAAAATTTAAGTATATTTTCTGTAGTAACGTTATCCTTGCATTGGTACTAACAAGATCCAAATGGAGTACAGGTAAGATTTTATTTATTATTAAATTTTTATAGCTTTTATATTATAATGTTTAAAAAAAATTAACATAAAAACAAAAATCAATTTAAAATATACAACGCCTTAACTACTGAGTGTTGAAATAAATTTTCATTAAATATAAGAATAAAATTAACGAATAAATCACCAGGATTCAAATCATGATCACCATCCCTTGCCACCGATGAAAAGTACATCATTGCTAAGCTTCAAACGTAGATTCAGCTAAAGAAAATCATGGTCTCGATTCTTGCAGAAAAGAAGCACAGACGACTTTTGAGGGTTAATTTTTAAGCAATAATTATTCGCTTTTAACATTATATGAGTTAAATCTTTATTGATAATGTGCTCCGCCACTGCCACCTCCTTAGTGCAAAATAGAAAGTACAACTGCTTATCATCGGCATATAGATGATTCCTGTAGGACTTCAAACAACGATATAAATCTAAAGTATATAAGGTATACAGCAAGTAGCTCAAAATAGATTCCTGTGGCACACCAGCAGACAATGGTAAAGGGTAGGAAAGCTTAACAGATATCTTGACTCGCTGCTATCTATTCTGGAAATAATTAGTGAAGAATGACAAAGGAATTTCTGATAGACCAATATAACGAAAACAACTCAGTAACAACTCATGATTAATAGAGTCAAAAGCTTTTCAAAAATCTATGAGGATTAGAGCAGTATTCTGGTAAACATCAAGGGATGTAAAAGCGTCATCTGCTAAACAACATAGAGCAGTTTCACAACCATAACCTGGTCCAAAACCAGACCGTGTTTCAGGAGCACTCTGAAAGTGCCCAGATGTTGCCGCAATAATAATCTTTTCCATAATTTTCAAAATTGGTAATAAAAAATACTTATCGGTCTTAGATCTTCAAATGCCTCACACTTTTTACCCTTTGGAATGGGGATAGTAATCGTATCTTTCAAGACAGAAGGAAACATCCCCTTCAGAGGGCAAAAATTAATTATATTTGTAAGAGGTAATAGAACAGATGGGCAAGACAGCTGAAGCATTTTACCCGAAATACCATCAATACCAACAGAGTTTGACTTAATTTCGAAGACCAAATTATAAACATATTCGGGAGAAACAAGAGAAAACGAAAACGTATTCTCTTTAAATAGAAGAATACTATTAAAATAATTCATCAAATCCAGAGAAGGTAGGGAATTGTCATTAGACTATACAAAATAGGAGTTAACACAATTAACAATCTGCAAATTTCCTGCTAAGACCCGATCAGGTTTAGATTAGATTAGATGTTTATTGGGTTGACAGTGGCCACTCCGCATAACTTAGAGCAGCCGGTTTCTCTTCACCCAGTACTTGATACCGCGTCCTTGTAAGGCCTTTAAATTGGCATAGGACATGAAATGCGGTTTCCTCCTCCTCTTGGCAGTATCGACAGATGTCTTCATCTGCTAAGTTCAGCTAGCCTCCATTTCTCAATGGTTGCCTTTCTGAATGTGTCAGCAACTCCACCGAATGGTTCCGGGTCAATCATTGGGGTATTAACTCCCGCCTTCTCATTGCTTTGAAACCCTGAGTGTCCTGGTATCCATGCCAGTGTCAGAGAATTTTGACTTGTGGCATGTGTCAGGGCCCCAACGCAGTCCCACACTAGCTGTGAGCTTATTTGTGCCGAGACTATCGCCTTTAGAGCTGCTTGGCTGTCGGAGTAGGTATATGACTACGGTTTTACTCGTTATACCCTGACTTACGATTTCCGTTGCACAGTGTTATATGGCGATTACTTCAGCCTGAAACACTGTGGCATACGCACCTAGACTTAGTTTGACTTTTATCCTGTGTCCTCTACTGTATTCTGTGCCTTTCTCAGTCTTTGAGCCATCGGTATACCAGATTGACTCCCCTTGGATTGGGGGGCCATTGTTCCATGAGTCCCTTTCTAGTATTTCTACTCGAAAGTTTCTCACAAAGTTATACCTGGGGACTATTCTGTCCTGAGGCATGCTCATTATTTGATCCGCCTTAACCCTATCGTATAACTCGGCTTGCTTTTTCCATTTTAATAAGGTAATGGGGGCCTGGCCTTGTAGCAGCCTGTGAGCAGTTGCCAAAGTCTCGCCCTGTATGAAGATGCGCAATAGTGGTAGGTTAAGTAGAACCTGTAGTGCGTCCGTTGGGGTGGCCCCCATGGCACCTGTAAAATTCAGACATGGCTGCCTTTGAATGCTTTCCAGCTGCCTGATCACCCCGGACTGCTGCGTTCTACTCCACCACACCACCGAACCAAAGGTTAACATTGGTCTAATGACTTGTGTATACAACCAAAGGTTCATTTTTGGGTTCAAGCCGCAGTTCTTGCCACACAGGAGGAGCTAACAGTATTTCGTATCTTTCTGTAGGTAGTGTTCCAAGCACCAATTCTTACAGACTCAGGTGAATCATTTCTGCGCAAACGATCACATTTAGCACGAGTCTTATTTCTAAGTTGTATCATACATTTGATGTTAAAGGTAATCCACGGTTTATATTGCTTATTTATTAAGCGGATTACCTACTACTGGAGCTTATTAATAAAAAATTTATAGAAAGCGTAAGAAGAAAAAATCTACCTTTAAAAAAAAATTTACCCTCATAAGTTTTACCCAACCAGCCAAAAGAAGTATAACTTCCCAACTATTTAAAATATGTTGATTTATTTACCTTTTTTGTAATAATTTATTATTTATTCCTAATTTATACTTTTAATGTAAGAAAAATTCCTATGATTGAGTAATGTTTCTTGTTTTATACTTATTTATCACTTTTAATGATAATAACTTTAAAAATATCAAGCAACACTTATTTTCACAACATAAAAGTAGTTTATTTATAAGTTATCAGTTAATAAAATAAATTCTCTCGCAATCCTTTGGGGACCAACCAGCAATAACATTGATAAATAATGGAAATTATTATAAATCTTTTTTATTACAAGAAAACATCATTATTATTAAAGATGTAAACATATCTAATTAATATTTTTTACTTACACTTAACAATTCTTATTTTTCTACTTTAGTTAACACACATATTTGCTAATTAAGGATTTAGGTACTGAGTATGGCAGTAAAACAGGAAAATTTCGTAAATAATTTTATTTAAAAAAAATTTTTTTTTCTTTAAATTAAAGGAAAGTAAAAGAGTAGCTATTTGATTTATATTTTATAAAAAACTAGCAGCCCGCCCCGGCTTTGCACGGGGAGTAAAGAAAAATAACAAAAGCCATTAAATTTATTGGGTCAACGCTTCCCTGTAAACAATATTACATGTTGTTTTATTTTCTGGCAGCAAAATAAATTGATTTTCAGGTGATCCGACCCGCCTAAGGTGGTTAGCCATGAGGAAAACCGATCCCTACTATTTGGAAGGTTTGACCTTGAGACTTATTATTAGTAAAAGCGAAAGATGTTTTGATAGGAAATTGAAGGGGTTTAAATGGATTTGGTAGATCAGTTGGGATCATCGGTATCCTCAGTGTATGAGCTAGCTGACCAGCTGGTGGTTCAGTTATATTGGTTGCTACAACTTAATTGTCCTTTTATTCCTTTATAAGTAGCCTCGTCCCATTGCACATGCTAAATTTGTGATATCTGTCGTGATTATGAAATAATTACCAAGATAAAAACTTTTAAAAAATTAAAATTTAGTTATTGTGACGTAACTATAACAGTTATTTTATTCTATAATCAATAGTATTCTCAGCGCACGCGATGTAAGGATTTTAAGGTCATTTTTGGTTACATTAATGGCATTTTAGTAAGGATCCCTATTTTTTTTAAATGAAACATAGCCTATGTCACTCGGGAATAGTGTAGCTTGCCAACGGTAAAAGAATTTTTGAAATCGGTCCAGTAGTTTCGGAGCCTATTCATTTCAAACAAACAAACAAACCTTTCCTCTTTATAATATTAGTATAGATTACTATTTTAAAATTCCGTTTATTTTTTTAAACTTACCTAAACCAGATCCACAAATTATTCCAATTTTTGGGTTAATTTTACATCTTTCTTCTATAAAAAATTTTATTTCTAGTATCTTCTCGTATGTGTATCTATTATGGGTATAAAAAAAGGTTAAATTAGTAATTAGAAAGTACAAATAGTACAGTTATACCCTATTTCAATAGAGTGTAGAGTAATAAATCACGAAGTGTCATAAAATTTGGCTGAATTTCGGTGACGTCCATGGGCGTAGGCAAATCTCGAAGAAAAGTTCATTCGTTTTATTTTAAAAGAGAAATACCTACCCTTGACAAAATATTGATGCAAAGATGACGGTATTAATTTGACATCCAGAAAACTTTTATGGAAAACTGTCAAAAAATCAAAAAATTTAGCAAATTCTCCCAAACAAAAAAATTTGAAAAAACGAAAAAGAAATAAATAAAAAAAGATCGTTAACTTGTTGATAAAAGACATTTCAAATATTCTTATTAGAATAATAACACATACAAAAACATTACGCAAAATATTTTAGCTAGTTAAAACTTTTCATATAATCAATAAAAAGTTAAAAATGATTTAATGACGTTAGAGTTTCGACCATCACAATATTTCATCATATTTCAAAATTTTAGACATATCAGACATAATTTATTTATATATAATTACTTAATTAAATCTCAAATTTATAGTACCTAACAAATTAGTAATGATTAGTAAATTTTTAATTTTTTAATATCCACCAAAACTGATAATGGTTATAAGAGCTCTTTTTGATCATTTTAATTTTTTTATCGTTTCTACTTTTTAGTCGTTTCTATTTTTCGCTTTTTCTGATTATTTTTATACCAGAGTTGTCTTTAAAGTTTTGAATAATGCCATAAAGACAAAAAAGACAAAAAATACAAAAAAGACAAAAAATACAAAAAATACAAAAAATACAAAAAATACAAAAAATACAAAAAATACAAAAAATACAAAAAATACAAAAAATACAAAAAATACAAAAAATACAAAAAATACAAAAAATACAAAAAATACAAAAAATACAAAAAATACAAAAAAGACAAAAAAGACAAAAAAGACAAAAAAGACAAAAAAGACAAAAAAGACAAAAAAGACAAAAAAGACAAAAAAGACAAAAAAGACAAAAAAGACAAAAAAGACAAAAAAGACAAAAAAGACAAAAAAGACAAAAAAGACAAAAAAGACAAAAAAGACAAAAAAGACAAAAAAGACAAAAAAGACAAAAAAGACAAAAAAGACAAAAAAGACAAAAAAGACAAAAAAGACAAAAAAGACAAAAAAGACAAAAAAGACAAAAAAGACAAAAAAGACAAAAAAGACAAAAAAGACAAAAAAGACAAAAAAGACAAAAAAGACAAAAAAGACAAAAAAGACAAAAAAAAGACAAAAAAGACAAAAAAAAAGCAAAAAAGAAAAAAAAACAAAAAAAACAAAAAAGACAAAAAAGACAAAAAAGGCAAAAAAGACAAAAAAACAAAAAAAACAAAAAAGACAAAAAAGACAAAAAAGACAAAAACGACAAAAAAGACAAAAAAGACAAAAAAGACAAAAAAGACAAAAAAGACAAAAAAGAAAAAAAAGACAAAAAAGACAAAAAAGACAAAAAAGGCAAAAAAGGCAAAGAAAGGCAAAAAGACAAAAAAGACAAAAAAAGGCAAAAAAAGAAAAAGTCAAAAAAGACAAAAAAGACAAAAAAGACAAAAAAGACAAAAAAGACAAAAAAGACAAAAAAGGCAAAAAAGACAAAAGAGACAAAAAAGGTAAAAAAGGCAAAAAAGACAAAAAAGACAAAAAAAGACAAAAAAGAAAAAATACAAAAAAGACAAAAAATACAAAAAAGACAAAAAAGACAAAAAAGACAAAAAAAGGCAAAAAAAGGCAAAAAAGACAAAAAAGACAAAAAAGACAAAAAAGACAAAAAAGACAAAAAAGACAAAAAAGACAAAAAAGACAAAAAAGACAAAAAAGACAAAAAAGACAAAAGAGACAAAAAAGACAAAAGGGACAAAAAAGACAAAAAAAGACAAAAAATACAAAAAAGACAAAAAATACAAAAAAGAAAAAAAGACAAAAAAGACAAAAAAGACAAAAAAGAAAAAAAGACCAAAAAGACAAAAAAGACAAAAAAGACAAAAAAGACAAAAAAGACAAAAAAGACAAAAAAGAAAAAAAGACAAAAAAGACAAAAAAGACAAAAAAGACAAAAAAGACAAAAAAAAACAAAAAAGACAAAAAAGACAAAAAAACACAAGAAGTTAAAAAGACAAAAAAGACAAAAAGGACAAAAAAGACAAAAATGAATAAAATGACAAAAATGACAAAAATGACAAAAAAGACAAAAAAGACAAAAAAGACAAAAAAGACAAAAAAGACAAAAAGACAAAAAAGACAAAAAAGACAAAAAAGACAAAAAAGACAAAAAAGACAAAAAATACAAAAAATACAAAAAAGACAAAAAAGACAAAAAAGACAAAAAAGACAAAAAAGACAAAAAAGACAAAAAAGACAAAAATGACAAAAAATACAAAAAAGAAAAAATACAAAAAATACAAAAAATACAAAAAATACAAAAAATACAAAAAATACAAAAAATACAAAAAATACAAAAAATACAAAAAATACAAAAAATACAAAAAATACAAAAAATACAAAAAATACAAAAAATACAAAAAATACAAAAAATACAAAAAATACAAAAAATACAAAAAAAGACAGACAGAGACAGAGAGTCACACAGACAGACTGACAGACACATAGACAGACAGACAGACAATATTTTTAAAAATTATAGTTTTTTATCTATATCGATCACTTATCAACCCCTGATAGTATTTTTAATAACAACATGACTCTACACTTATATTTTATGTATAGATTAATTGCATTATAAGTATAAGGAAAAATCCTAATCCAAATCCTTATCCTAATTAAAAATATTTTAAAAATAAATTCATATTTGATTTAATGTAAAAATAAATTGAAACAACAGACTTACTCATTCTCAATATTGCTCAACATTTTTCTTAAAAAAAAACAATATACAGCAGAATAACAAAGCAACTATGTCACTATTTCTATACCATATTAATTCAATAACAGTAATTGTGAAATGTTCTTTAAGTTGTAAGTAACTGATAAAAAAATCTAAATAAAATATTGTATACTCTTAAAGTAGTGTCAGCAATATGTTATTATATTAATTTATTAAAATTGAGATCAAGTTTATTGTAACAGTTTGAGGTTGGCACTATCAAAAAGAAAATCTGAGGATTCATTTCGTTTTAGTTATTTAGATAGTAGTGAAAAAATAACAAACACTAACTTTAAATTCTGCAAACGCACTCAAAGTAATATTTATTGTTATCTAGCTATTTTTATGACAATTTTACTCTAACTGACAGTTTCGCCGCTGAATAGATACAACAACAGTAAAAGGCAATAAATGTGAATTGTTAAGAATTGGGGATATTAAAATTCGATTCGACTACGCTGATATTTTACACTAGTATTTGTTATATAGAACTAGATATAAATTTATTTTACTGTAGAATTTTATTTTTATAATCGTCGATAGAAAAAAAAACTTTTTAGTTTTCATTTAAAGTAAGTTTCAAACTATCGTAAACCGATTCTCGCAGGAAAAATGTCACAGAAGGAAATATAGTTTAGAAAGAAGTAAAACTTTGATAAACTTTAAGGTGAACAGTTTACTCCGAATTCTTAAAGTTCAATCTACTAAAACTCCGATAAAAGTAACGCTTTTAAAGTTTAACGGTATGAATAATATTTCTATGATATATACATACACAGAAGCGAATGAAAAAGAGAAGTAAACGCAAGAGTGAGAAAAAGAAAGAGACAAACAAATGTAAGAGTTAGAAAAAGAGTGAAAGTAGCAAATGCAAGAGTGAGAAAAAGAAAGAGATAAGCAAATGCAAGAGTGAGAAAAAGAGACAAAGAGAAGCAAATCTCAGAGCTAGCGAAAGAAGCATTTGCCGGAAAAACGTGGATTTATGATAAACAAGAATAAAAGAGAAAATATGTACCAGGAGCGAGGGAAAGAGAAGCATAGTCTACACAAGAGCAGACATATTGAGATGCAGAAGCAAGAGGGACAAGCATAGGTCAGAAAATAAAGAAAAAGAAAGAGAGAGAAGCATGTACTAGAGAATGGAAGATATATTAATATCCAGAAGCGAACAAGAGAAAAGGAAAAGACAGAAACATATGCTAGAGAACAGCGGACAGATCTATATGAAAAGCAAGAGAGGAAAGAAGTAAGTTTATTAGGCATTTGCTGGAGAATATGGGGTATAGAATATACTGGAACGAGCCAAAAAGTTATTTGCTAATATACGCTCGATTTACTAAACGAAAGAGAAAAGATATGGAGGACCTAGAGAAAAAAGCATATGCCAGAGAAAAAAGGATATATTAACATAGAGGCACAAGATACAAAAGCAAATACAGGATCAAAAAAGAGATCAAAGCAGACAGGGTATATCGATACCCAGAAGTAAACGAGAGAAGCATTTACCAAAGAAGAGAAGATATTTCGATATACGAGAGGTACAGATAGAAACGCAAAAACTGGAGCGAAAGAGAAACCTATATAAGAGAACAGAGCAGAGGATATATGGTTATGCAGGAGCGAGACAAAAAGAGAGCCATATATAAGAGCACAGAGGATATATGGTTAGGCAGAAGAGAGTGAGAGAAGCAGAAGAGAGAATATATAGATATGATGGTGCGAAAGAGAGAAGTGGATATAATTGCAAGAGAGAGAGAGGCATAAATCAGAGAAAAGAGGATATATCTATATACAGGAGCTAGCAATAGAGATATTTGGTAGAGACAAGAGGATATTTCTGGTAAATAATGGTGTACTGCAGGGTTTCCTGTTCTTCAGTGATATGGTGTCAGGTGTCAGTGTTATGTCCACGGTATCACTATTTGCAGATGACACAAAAATTTACAGTCCGACGACAAGTAAATAAGGAATAAGGAGAAGATGCGCCATAACAAATTTGAAAGTGGGGGTATGATGAGCGTACACCAAAAACCATTTGCGTGGTAGTCTTTATGCTGTGCGTATCTCTCTACATCTACACTGTTGCCTTGTTTTATTTACTTGTTCAGAACTTTATTAAAATTAAAAAACTAGTCAAAGTCGAGAAATAATTGCTAATGTGTTAGCCTTCATGAAACGGGAAGCTAAAGAAGGTGCCATAATACCTCATCTTCACATTCGAAAGTACGAAAATCATTTATTTTTAACGCATTTCTTTAAATATTATACTTAAAAATAGCCAATATTACTGTGATCATCAACATATTGACAATAATGTAAAATTTTTAAAATATTATCAAGCGTTTATGTCAGGTATATTCCATCCTAGTCTGGCCAAATATTTTCTCTTTCTGCGCACTGGAAGCTCCGTCTTGTCACGAGATATTTGTCGGACTGTAACATTCTTCATATATGACACATTAACCCACGTATAAGCTACTATGTCAATAGTAGCCAGTTCTTCTCAACAGAAAGATCTTGAGGTTGTAAATTCAAATGACCTAAAGTTAGCTCCTCATATGAGGTCAATCGTCAAGAAGGTTAATTGAGTAATGTATATGGATAGATAATCTTATAAAAATCTTTTTCCACTATTTTTAATAAACAAGAACGTGATAATTTATCCATTCTTTAAATATGATACTTTAAAATAGCCAATATTACTGTGATCATTAACATATTGACAACATTGTAAAAAATTTATGTCAGGTATATTATATCCTAGTCTGCCAAAATACTTTCTCTTTCTGCGCACTGGAAGCTCCGCCTTGTCACGAGATATTTGTCGGACTGTAACATTCTTCATATATGACACATTAACTCACGTATGAGCTACTATATCAATAGTAGCCAGTTCTTCTCAACAGAAAGATCTTGAGGTTGTAAATTCAAATGACCTAAAGTTGGCTCCTGATATGAGGTCAATCGTCAAGAAGGTTAAGGTATATGGAGAGTCAATCTTTTAAAAATCTTCTTCCACTATTTTTAATAAACAAGAACGTGATAACTTATTTATTCTTTAAATATGATACTTTAAAATAGCCAATATTACTGTGATCATCAACATATTGACAATAATGTAAAAATTTTAAAATATTGTCAAGCGTTTATGTCAGGTATATTCCATCCTAGTCTGGCCAAATACTTTCTCTTTCTGCGCACTGGAAGCTCCGCCTTGTCACGAGATACTTGTCGGACTGTAACATTCTTCATATATGACACATTAACCCACGTATGAGCTACTATATCAATAGTAGCCAGTCCTTTTCAACAGAAAGATCTTGAGGTTGTAAATTCAAATGACCTAAAGTTGACTCCTCATATGAGGTCAATCGTCAAGAAGGTTAATTGAGTAATGTATATGGATATTCAATCTTTTAAAAATCATTTTCCACTATTTTTAATAAACAAGAACGTGATAATTTATTCATTCTTTAAATATGATACTTTAAAATAGCCAATATTACTGTGATCATCAACATATTGACAATAATGTAAAAATTTTAAAATATTGTCAAGCGTTTATGTCAGGTATATTCCATCCTAGTCTGGCCAAATACTTTCTCTTTCTGCGCACTGGAAGCTCCGCCTTGTCACGAGATACTTGTCGGACTGTAACATTCTTCATATATGACACATTAACCCACGTATGAGCTACTATATCAATAGTAGCCAGTTCTTTTCAACAGAAAGATCTTGAGGTTGTAAATTCAAATGACCTAAAGTTGACTCCTCATATGAGGTCAATCGTCAAGAAGGTTAATTGAGTAATGTATATGGATAGTCAATCTTTTAAAAATCTTTTTCCACTATTTTTATAAACAAGAAAGTGATAATTTATTCATTCTTTAAATATGATACTTTAAAATAGCCAATATTAGGTACTGTGATCATCAACATATTGACAATAATGTAAAAATTTTAAAATATTGTCAAGCGTTTATGTCAGGTATATTCCATCCTAGTCTGGCCAAATACTTTCTCTTTCTGCGCACTGGAAGCTCCGCCTTGTCACGAGATATTTGTCGGACTGTAACATTCTTCATATATGACACATTAACCCACGTATGAGCTAATATATCAATAGTAGCCAGTTCTTCCTAACAGAAAGATCTTGAGGTTGTAAATTCAAATGACCTAAAGTTGACTCCTCATATGAGGTCAATCGTCACGAAGTTTAATTGAGTAATGTATATGGATAGTCAATCTTTTAAAAATCTTTTTCCACTATTTTTAAGAAACAAGTACGTGATAACTTATTCATTCTTTAAATATGATACTTTAAAATAGCCAATATTACTGTGATCATCAACATATTGACAACATTGTAAAAACTTTAAAATCTTATCAAGCGTTTATGTCAGATATATTCCATCCTAGTCTGGCCGAATACTTTCTCTCTCTGCGCACTGGAAGCTCCGCCTTGTCACGAGATATTTGTCGGACTGTAACATTCTTCATATATGACACATTAACCCACGTATAAACTACTATATTAATAGTAGCCAGTTCTTCCCAACAGAAAGATCTTGAGGTTGTAAATTCAAATGACCTAAAGTTGGCTCCTCATATGAGGTCAATCGTCAAGAATGTTAATTGAGTAATGTATGTGGATAGTCAATCTTTTAAAAATCTTTTTCCATTATTTTTAATAAACAAGAAAGTGATAATTTATTCATTCTTTAAATATGATACTTTAAAATAGCCAATATTACTGTGATCATCAACATATTGACAATAATGTAAAAATTTTAAAATATTATCAAGCGTTTATGTTATGTATATTCCATCCTAGTCTGGCCAAATACTTTCTCTTTCTGCGCACTGGAAGCTCCGCCTTGTCACGAGATATTTGTCGGACTGTAACATTCTTCATATATGTAACATTAACCTACGTATGAGCTACTATATCAATAGTAGCCAGTTCTTCTCAACAGAAAGATCTTGAGGTTGTAATTTCAAATGACGTAAAGTGGGCTCCTGATATTACGTCAATCTTTTAAAAATCTTTTTCCACTATTTTTAATAAACAAGAACATGATAATGTATTCAAGACTTCTATACAACATTAAAAAAAATATATCGTCTACACCTACACCTATTTTTTAATTTAAAATTACTTTCAGTAAATCTCGCTATAAAACTGATAATACGCGATTGTTGGTAGAAATCTTATAAAAACATTTTTATCTAAAACAATGCTAAAACCAACGTAATAAATTTTTGAAATGAGTGAATTTTTTGCACATTATATGGATAGGTCAAATTACGAAAAAGATAAATATGTAAAAAGATTTGAATCCAGTGAGCAATAACAATAAGGCAATAATGATGACGTATGGTATCATATCTCTTTTATAAGTAGTTTTAATATATCTTACGAAAAGTATATAAAGCGCGGTTGCCCCCCACTGAGGTTAGTGTAAGATATATTTTTTTTGATTGCGTTATTAGTATTCGTTTTATTGTTAATCTTAAAAATGTCAACCAATCGAGTTGCAGTGATGAATGGAAATGGAGTAATTAAAAATTTAAAAAATTCCAATGGTGTGCAAACTAATGAAAAAAATCATTCGTCTGAGGATGAAAAGTAAGAAATAGTTTGTTAATATTCAGAAAATAGAATTTATTTTTGTATTTTTAAAAATTATTGTTTAAATGCTTAATTTTTTATAATAAAATCAAATTTTCCCATAAGGTGTAATTTTATTATTATTATTAGACTGAAGTACGTGTGATTACTATACTTTAAATAAAAAATATTTTATCAGGTAATCAGATAATCAATCAATTCAAATTTACAATATTTGGTTCTTAAGATAGAAACACTTTGGGTCAAAAAATAAAAAATTCTCTACCTAGATATAAATTTTTTAATTTTACATTGAGATACATGTAACTTGTACATAAAAGTCGAGAAATTTTATCGTTAATTCAATTATCAAATTAGTTCTTGTTTATAATATTTGGTTCTAGAGATAGAAGCAAATTTGTGTTGAAAAGTAATAATTTTTTTACTAGGTCACAAATTTTTTAATTCTCTCAAAAATGACTTTTTTATTATTACACTGAAATATATTGTACTGATATAATTTGTATACCTCGGAAGTAAATTGACAATGGATAATGATACTACAGAAGAAATTAAAACAAGAATCATCATCGACAACCCAAATGCATCCACTACTGGACATAGGTCTCCCTAGGTCCTTCCATCTATCTCTTTTTGGGAGATTTGCATACAGTTTCCGCTAACATCGGTCCATCTGGTTGGAGGGCAGCATCTTCTCCGATGTGCTTCTTGTTTTGGCCTCCACATGACAATACGTCTTCTCCACCGGTTATTTTTTGCGCGGTTTGCATCCAGTTTCCGCTAGCAGCGGTTCATCTGTTGGTGGGCGGCATCTTCTGCGGTGTGCTTCTTGTTTTGGCCTCCACTCGACAATACGTCTTGTCCATCGGTTGTCTAATAATCTGATAAGGTGTCCTGCTCAATTCCATTTCAGCGTGATTCTTTTGATAGTGTCTGTTGTTTTGGTTTTGGGAATAAGATTATATCCAGTTTCCGCTTACTCATCGATCCATCTAGTTGGTGGGCGGCATCTTCTGCGGTGTGCTTCTTGTTTTGGCCTCCACTCGACAATACGTCTTGTCCATCGGTTGTTTGATAATCTGATAACGTGTCCTGTCCAATTCCATTTCAGCGTGATTCTTTTGATAGTGTCTGTTGTTTTTGTTTTGGGAATAAGATTATATCCAGCTTCCGCTAACTCATCGGTCCATCTGGTTGGTGGGCGGCATCTTCTGCGTTGTGCTTCTTGTTTTGACCTCCACTCGACAATACGTCTTGTCCATCGATTGTTTGATAATCTGATAACGTGTCCTGCCCAATTCCATTTCAGCGTGATTCTTTTAATAGTGTCTGTTGTTTTTGTTCTGAGAATAAGATTATATCCAGTTTCCGTTAACTCATCGGTCCATCTGGTTGGTGGGCGGCATCTTCTCCTCTTCGCCTCTACTCGACAATACTTCTTGTCCATCGGTTGTCTAATAATCTGATAACGTGTCCTGCTCAATTCCATTTCAGCGTGATTCTTTTGATAGTGTCTGTTGTTTTGGTTCTGAGAATGAGATTATATCCAGTTTTCGCTTACTCATCGATCCATCTAGTTGGTGGGCGGCATCTTCTGCGGTGTGCTTCTTGCTTTGGCCTCCACTCGACAATACGTCTTGTCCATCGGTTGTCTAATAATCTGATAACGTGTCCTGCTCAATTCCATTTCAGCGTGATTCTTTTGATAGTGTCTGTTGTTTTGGTTCTGAGAATGAGATTATATCCAGTTTCCGCTTACTGATCGATCCATCTGGTTGGTGGGCAGCATCTTCTCCAGTATGCTTCTTGTTTTGGCCTCTACTCGACAATACGTCTTGTCCATCGGTTGTCTGATAATCTGACAACTTTTCGTGCCCAATTCCATTTTAACGTGATTCTTTTGATAGTGTCTGTTGTATTTGTTCTAAGAATGAGATGGGCAGGACATGTAAGAAGACAGGATGATAATAGACCTATCAAATTAGTGTGAAAGAAACACTAACAGGTAGGTGACATATGGGAAGTCCACGACTTAAAAAGAAAGATAATATAAACGAAGATTTAATAGAAACGAATTCGCTAGATCTAATGCAAGATCGGAAGGAGTGGAGGCGTATTTTTTAGTCAGCCAGGAGTCCAGGACCTACTAAAGGTTGTAGAACTATGAAGTAGTACTCCTATTTTATGTCTCCAAAGGTTTACCGGTCGTTTTCGTATTATTCTCTTTCTATTTTATTGCTTTTGTCTTTATTTAGACTTTCTATATATTGTTCACCATTTTCTACTGTTGGTGTTTTTAGAGGTCCTTTCTACTCTTGTTCTGTTAATTATTTTTTGTTACTAAAATTTCTCTCGAACTGTAATTACTCTTAGCTAATTTCTGCTTGTTATACACAGTGTTTCAGCTCTTTTGGCACACGTCATCCTTGGCGAGAGATGTTGCTTGTGTTATCTAAAGATTCAGGCTTTTAGAGGACTCCAGATTCCTAGAGTTGGCTCTGAACCGTAGAATATTTTGTCTGATCCTTTTCTTGCAAGGTTATCAGTCTGTACGTTGCCTTTTATTCCTCTGTGTACTTCTTCTATTCAAACCAGTTTGGATGCAAGGACATAAAGGACATCGAATTCAACTCAGCATTCGCGTACTAATCTGGAGACCATTTGAAAGGTCTTTAAAGCCCTAATAGCCGCATAACTGTCTGTGGATATGTTGATCTGAGTTTTATAAGCCATCAAATTATTTTCTTTGAGATAATTCTGCTTGAAATACAGATATTTATATTCCCATAGCAAAAAAATAACGTTTTCTTATTTACACTGTAAATTCCTGTTTTCAGGCCTTGACTAGTCTGTGTAACTCTGAAACTTGGGTTGGTTCCTAGCATTTTGCCATTCATCATGATGTATTTTCATAGGCAGCTTTGTGGTTCGATTTTATTCTTCCAGATGTTTTCTCCAAATTCCTTCTTTATTTTGTTGTGTCCTGATTAATTAAAATGTTGCTCAGATTTTCTTGCAGCATGTAGAAGTATATCCTTTCCTACTCTTTAGAACTATGTGAAGAAGAGAAAGATCTAACAAGACTTGCTGAAGTGGCGCTCAGAGCTAAGGCAAGCAAGTTTTTGAATTTTGCTTAGATTGATGATGACATTTTTTTCTCTTGTGTTTCTTTTGTATGATTTCCTCCCATAGCTTTAGATTGATACAATATGATAAAAACAAATTTGTGTGAAAAGGCTTAGCAAAGCTCCCTGTGAATCCCTTTAATTGGTCGTAACTAGGACTTTATCATGTATTCTTGTGAGCCTACAATATGTAGTTTTTACGATAGAGGCCAATTTGTATTAATTTTTCACCAAGACGCAACTTTTTTATCATTTTCTAAAAAAAATTGCTTTTACTTTCAAGGTTTTGAGTTTTTAATTGTACCTATATAATTATACCTTATATAATTATACCTTATATAATTATCCATTTTTTCAATGTCAGATAACGAAATAGTTACAGTAAATAAAATAGCGAAGGTTAGAATTGTGTTAGTTAGTTAAACAATTCCGAATTATCACAATATGATTTTATCTAGATCTGGTGATAACGAAAATTTAGTTTCTAAGTGAGTTTATATCAAATAGAGATATATATTTTTAAAAATAAACTTTTTTGTTTGAATAAAAGAAATTTAAATACTAGTTTAACAAATTTAAAGACTAAATATTAAATTAAGAATTTGGGTTTTAATTTTTCACGTTTTTTTTTAATTATTTTAATTTTTTACATGTTTATATATGTTAAATCTTTTCACTCACCAGTATCGTTGCAAACCTAAAATTTCTGATATCGGTACATTCATACAAAAATTAATTTTAAGAAAATGGCGGAAAATTTAAAAAAAAATGTTTATTTAATAAAAAAATGTAAGATTAAATTAAGATACCTACAAAAAAGTTAATAATTATGAAAGAAAACTATAACGGTATATCGGTATACTACTTCCTAAATCAGTAGATCTAAAAAAAATCGGTAGAGTTGGCATCGCTGCTCACCAGTTCTCACAAAAACGTCGGCAAACAGAAGCGAAATATAGATCAAAGAACATCCAAGGCGGCGCCAACGAGATGAGTAGGATTTTTCATTGAACTAATAATTGGTGTTTTTTATATAAACTATAGAATAAAGTATGTGCATCAATGTCTAAAATAATCAAATTTGTGAGCTTTTGTAACTATTTGTTTAAATATTACCTGTTTTGTATATTCAAAATTTATCTTTCTTATTTTTAGAAAGTTTAAATACTGTTGAAATTATTTAGTATTTAGTGAAGGTTATCTGGTAATTGTTATCTACATTTCGAATTTAATTGCAATACTGTTATTTTTATCTAATAATAGTTAAATATGTTTCTATGCAATATCTAATTGCATCATCCTTAAATAATACAATTTAAAGTTAATCATAAATTTAAAAAAAAAATGAAGTATTCAAAACAGATTGATTAAGGAAAAACACGATTTGATCATGTAATTGATATAATTAAATTTATCAGTATTTTTTTAATTTTTTATTTATAAAAAAAAGGGTGTGGGACTGCCGGCAGAAGTTATACTTCTATGCACTGTTAACTAATAAAACTTAATAACTACAAACACAGGCAAGTAGAAATATATTTTTTTTAAATTAACTGTATTCAATTAAATAAATACTTTACGCACTTTGAACTGCACTTTTGAGTAACTTTGCAGGAACAGGTTTTAACTCACACGCATGTCTTCGACTCAAAAGCATAGTGAATATAATGCAAGCATGTGACGGTATTTTAGACTACAATTCAATACCTACTGGACAGAATTATAAAATAATATGTCAAACATAATGCGATACGTCAATGTAATACAATAACAATAGCTCAGACTGTTTGTTGTATATCTATCTCTTTTCAATGCAATGAATGTTTAAACGGTATTCAAAGGACTTATAGTGATGACTAATAACATGTAGTAAATATTTCATCTTTGTTTTTACCGAACAATATACCTTATATATGATTCTGTCTCTCTCTTACTCACACCATTACATATGTAATGATTTTTCCCATTTAGCTACACACTAATTCATTCCACAGAGTGTCCGAATAGAAGTATAACTTTAAAAAAATACACTCGAAAAATGCTGATAAAAGTTAAAAGGAGCACCTAAATAATTTGTAATTAAATAAATTATATAAAATTATAAATTATAATTTTCCAAATATTATCACTTATTTCACAATTTTTGTATTGGTATTGCCATTGTCAGTTGTCAGTCTTTTGTCAATTGTCTCTTGTCTGTTATTAATCTCTTGTCAGTTGTCAATTGTCAATCTTGTGTCAGTATATTGTCTTTAGACAAACTATGCCTATAATAATAATAATAATAACGTATTGTCACGAGCTAAATTCTCGCAAGTGATAAATATTTTAATTTGTAAACATAAGTGTCTTCCTACCTTGAAATTTCCCATTATTAAAGGTTTACTTGGGTCGGGAACCGGTTGATCTGGTTCGGTAATAGATAGTCGTCAACTTATAAATATATTCTGGCCATAAATTATTCCTAATGTTGCTAATATTGTTTTGGAAGTAAATTTCATGTAGCTGTTTATTTCTTTTTTTTAATTACTGTCATCTTGCACTTTCATCTGACTGAAGTACTTTCTCTTTCTTTTTGTCGATAACTATGATATTGCGGTTCTACAGCCAGCTGTTTCGTGGAATAGTTACTTACGTAATACGATGTAAAATAAACGAGGAAATTAAGTAATGTTGAGATTTTTGATGATATCTTGATAAATAATAAGATTAGTCGTATTTAACGACCACTGTTTGTTCGTAAATTGGTAGCTGAAGATCCTACGGTTATTGTCCCTATAGTAGTAGAGGCCACCTCTTATTTCGACGTGTGTCAAATTCCGTGAACGTTGATATGTGAGAATCCGTTCTTTCTATTACCAGCCTTTGTCTTGAAAACGTGGCAGTGAGAAGATTTTATGGGTTTAAGTTGTAATCTCTGTTCATCGGAGTCAATTAATCTTGGATTTACAAAATTAAGCCCTGTTTTCCTATCGAATAGTATTGGAGTGAGGTTTCCAGTGGTTTTGTTGGATTCGTAGGGAAATCGCTTTAGCGGATTTTAGGAAATCTTCTGTGGTAGCCCATATAGCAGACAGTAGGGAAATTTGGTGATTTAAAACCATTCAGACAGCAAATTGTGGTCAGAATTCCCCATTATTGCAGTTAGCAACGAGGAGATTGTTTTACCCGTTTACCAGCTAGAGGTTTAATAAAAGAAACCCTATCTTAATAGGGTCCTAGTTATAGGCTGAAATCCTAGTTATAGGCTGAAAACTTAGATACAGGTGTAAATCCTAGTTACCTAAGGGTTTAAGTCCTAGTTTTTGGTTGAAATTTGATTGCTGACCTGATACTTAGTCGAGCTTAAGTTAGTTGTGATTGGTGCAAGCCTATTGGTTCTGGGAACAGGCTTGAATTTGGTACCGGCCTAAGTATTGGAGAAGCCTAGGACGACGAGGAATTGTATCTAGATTATCAGATAAGCTAATTAGATTTAAGGCGCAACTATAGTTTTAGTTAAGATCTATTTTTCTTGTTTTTTTTTTTTATATTGCGTGTGATCACACATTTTGGGATAAAATTCTCTTTTAATATTATTCATATATTCTTTTTTTTATATAAATATCAATAGCGTTGTCAAGCACGAGGCTTGACAGTTTTGTAATTCTTAATATTTTTATTAAAGAAGGGTCTAGTTGAGATTTTATTTTATTTAGCTCACTTTATCGTCGTTTTCTTTTATTGTGTAATTCATTTAGAACTGTTTAATATTCAAAATTTATTTAATTATCTCCAGTGGGTGAAGTAGTGCCTGGAACATCAGGGGTTTCCGATTTTAACCGTACAAAACGGTGGCGCACTCACTTTATTTTGGTACTTACCCTCTACGGCTGAGCTGGGCACAATTTGCCAGTAGAGAAACCACTACCGATCTCAGCTGGAGTTGGATTTAGATTGAAATAAATTGATTAACCTTTTTATTAATTTTTCAAAATTTGATTTTGTTTTATTGTCATTAAAAATACGTGGCAGTACCTATATATTAAGTGTTATATTTTACTCTCAACGTGTTAAAATTTTTGAGAAAATATGAACCTGTAAAATTTACTTGACTTATTATTATCCAAACTTTCAATACTTTATCTAAATCCACAATATTTTAAAATTATTATAATTTTTTTTTTAAATATTCCATAAGTATAATGTTTAATTCTATTTATATATAGATAGCGTGATGTAATTAATAACGATAAAAACATTTCGTAATGATTAATATCCTTTGATAATAGTTATATTTTAATATAATAAACTACTTCTATTGTTTTTAAGTTTGTATAGTTTATTCTCAAATTTTTCCATGAGTAATTTTTAGCTTATCTATAGACAAATAGGTTAAAACATTTATATCAATTAAAGATTATATCAGTTAAAAAAGAAACTTATTTTCTCATTTTATTTTTTATGATAAACTATTTGACCCGCGAAACCCTCAACACGAAAGTCATTTTTTCATTTAACGTTTTTTCAAATCTTTACAATTCTGTCTCGTTTTTTTTTAATTCAATGCTTTTTTGGTTTTGTCATTTTTATCATTTTTTCTCGTTAGTTTCCAGGTTTTTACTGTTTTTTAGTTGTATTTAAAATATATGAGATATCAACTGCGCCACCTTACTGTGGCGTTATAGTACTATTGTTTGTTTATATGTATTTACCAAGTATTATCTTACTTTTCTTAATTGCATTTATTCTGTTTTTGAAGTAAAACTTCTTTAGGCGCGACTAGAGGGTAACTCAGATTTTTTTTCTGACGGAAGTAACGGTGTGACGTTAGCTATTGTAGGAGCTTAAAAACCTTTCCAAACAAAACAAATTTGCATTGACATTTTAGTGGAATTGGGGTTATGTTTTGTTTAGAAGTTTATAAATTTTATTATGGTAATCTTGTAATTAATTATGTATTCTTTAACTATTAGATACTATTCTGTTCGAGTAAAAATGGTGTTGTATTATTATCTTCTTTCGGTTTCAAATACATTAAAGGTATTTAGAGAGTAAAATCTATGTTTCACATTTTAGTTATCATAAACCTATTATTTCATATATAAAAAATAATGATAACTTTCAAATTCCTATTTTTAATGAATAATATAAATATAACATTATATCATTTTTTGTAAAGTATATAGACAATAAATTTAATTGAATTGTAATTTAATATTTATTTTGCGATACGTACGTCAAATAATTTTTACTTCAATCACGCGTAAAGGTTACACGCACACTCTTTTTCTACTATTTTTTATTTTACTACCAGGACGGTATCTATAATCTAGATTCTAGATATCCAAACCAATTTACTTACAATGAATTTGTTGAACCATAAAATAAATACAGAATTTGTATTTGAATATTCCTACCCCACCAATTTTTAGCCAAATGCTGATGCTTTTTTTGGTTTCGTCAATTTTGACATATTTTCCCGATATTTTTACTATTTTTTTCGTTGTATTTTGTAATTTATCGATTAAATGTATTAAATATAATTATTTATAATTATTATTAAAAAAACCTTGTGGTGGCGTCATAGTAATTAATTAAGTAAAAATTGCTCGTTTATATATATGAGAAATTAACGGCGTTTCTTTCGTTTGTTTTTTGTTTTTTCGTCTATTTTTTACTTTACTTTAGTTCCTCGTTTTTCTATTTACGTAGAAATCGCAATACAACGCCATCTACCGGGTACGGGATAGAAACTATCCTATCCATTTTCTTGTTCTAAACTACCTCCCTACCAATTTTCAGCAAAATTGTTTCAGCCTTTCTTGAGTTATAAATATTGTAACACGACTTTTATATATAACTAGCTGTACCCGGCGCGCGTTGCTACGCCGCCAACAACTAAAATACATTTAAGAAAAATAAAAGAGAAGAAGAGATGGAGAAGGAAAAAAAGTTTATAGTTTTGTTTTACTTATCGCCACAAAAATATATTTTTCAAATTTATATTTATACGAATTCGTATAGATATCTATTGATCAGTATTGAATTTTATACGTGGAAGCGCCATCTGGTGGTAACTTACATTAATACGAATATCATATTCATCTTACCCATTAAAAATAGATGATCATACTGATTTTCATGACAATCGGTTGAACGGGGCAGAAGTTGCTACTCTGCAACGCCACCTGGTGGCGAGTGGCATCAATGAGCATATTATACAAACCTTCTCTGTGGAAAAATACATATACATACCAATTTTCATGACAATCGGTTGAACGGGGCAGAAGTTGCTACTCTGCAACGCCACCTGGTGGCAAGTGGCATCAATGAGCATATCATACAAACCTTCTCCGTGGAAAATACATATACATACCAATTTTCATAATAATCGGTCCAGTAGTTTTTGGGTTCATTGAGTACATACAGACATACAGACAAACATTCATTTATATATATATAGATAAATAAACACAATTTATATATTCTTTATTGTTTCAGATACACTTATGAGACTCTGTTAGAGACTGCAGATTTTTTAAAGAAATTGGTGCCAATTAAACCTAAAGTCGGAATTATTTGTGGGTCCGGATTGGGTGCGTATTGGAATGAAGGTTCTTATTTTTGTTTTTAAATTTGTTTTCTAAAAAGATTTAATTTTATTTTCTGGCTTAAAATTATATACAAAAATAAAGAATCTTTTAGTTAGGTTTTAACTAATAATCCATTATTATTCAGCTCTTTAAACTAACCGAAAATCATTTTATTATTATCAAATTTCTGAAGTAAGTTATCAGACTATAATCGTCATATAGGCTTAAAAGTTTTGTACAAGGAAAAAAGGCAATTGAAAATATTGGAATGTTTATTTAATAGCCTTTTCATATTTTTTGTGATATTCGATAAGCTTCGAAAATCATAAACTCACAAAGATCATTTCGCTACTGTTATTTTGTACAAAAATAAAAATATCATATTCAATTTTGTTCAACAGGTACTTTAGCAGACGCGCTAGAAAAAAAAATTCCAGTCCCATATGAAGATATCCCAAATTTCCCAGAAAGCACTGTTAAAGGCCACGCTGGTGCGTTGGTTTTCGGATATCTTTCAGGTGTACCAGTAGTATGCATGAAAGGTAGATTCCACTATTATGAAGGATACCCATTATGGAAATGCGCAATGCCCGTTAGAGTAATGAAACTCCTAGGAATAACTCACTTAATCGCTACAAACGCTGCTGGTGGTCTAAATTCTAATTATAAAGTAGGAGATATCATGTTGGTGAAAGATCATATTAATCTGATGGGTTTCGCCGGAAATAATCCTCTTCAAGGACCTAATGATGAACGATTTGGACCTAGGTTTCCACCAATGACTCAAGCTTACGATAGGAATCTTATGGACCAAGCAAAAAAAATTGCAAAAGGATTAGGACTAGAGAAAAATTTACATGAGGGAGTTTATACATGTTTAGGTGGACCTAACTTTGAAACGGTATGTTAATAAATAAATTTTAATTTTGTAGGAATTTAGATTTCAATGATAAGTATTTAGATTTGGATGTGCTGTTTCTGTATCAAATTTTTATTATTTTGCTTGTTAATTATCTGACAATTTTAAGTAGAAACTCGAGATTTGTTTTATCTTGAGATTTGCTTTATTTTGAAATGGCAACTGTATCTCTCCTTGCTCCCACTTTCGAATATGCCAACGTCCCTCCAGTCTCCTTTGGTACTCTCATTTGCTACTCCCACTTTCAAGTACACAAAGAAAGTGCCTTCTGTGATAATTTGTAATTGGTTTGCCAGAAAAGATGATCGATTTTCGTCCCTTCTAAGAGCTGGGAGAAGAACTCTAAACAGCAACAATAGACATCCTTTTAGACCTTCCTCCTATTCACATAATCTTGAAGGAGGCAAGGATGGGCTTCTGCAAGCAGCAAGAAAACCTGAGCAACACTTTTGTTAGTTTAATTTAAACCACATGGTTCGCATATACCCTCCTAAAAAATCATTCCAGATAGAAATTCATCAATGTAGGGAATGGCAACATGTGAGCACTCAACCCTAGTTGGGCCAAACCTTGTACACAGACGGGTAAAAAAGTTTCAGGGGTAGGAATTTACAGCAGCGACATAAATGTGAATATTTCTGTTCCTCTGGGAGCTTGTAGATTGTAGATTATAAGTGAAGTCGATTTGCCCAGGTCACATTACTGCACTGTGACCTAAAAGATATTTTGTGTTTACCCTACATCTATTTATGACACCATGCATAAGATCCTAAGATGTACGTTTGTACAGGCTCCTAGAAGACCTGTTTCAGATATTTATTTAGTTTCACCTGCATACTGTAACCCTAATAATCATTTAAACCAAATTGGCACGTTGGGCGCCAATTTCTAACCTTAATAATCCCTTATGAAATTAAATTGGCACGTTGGGCGCCAATTTGTAGCTTAATAAATTCTCTTTTATTTAAGGGATTATAACCCTTACCTAGCTCAATTGAGTTCGTGGCTTCTTTTCTGAGTTTTATCAATTTTTTCCTAAACAAAAATTATAGGGCGCCAGAATACAAAACAAAGCAAATAACACTCAAACACTAGTTTTAAATGATTTATTAAAAAAAATCATTCAATAAAAATAGTAACAGTTAATGCGAAAATTAATTAAATCTCTTATCTTTTGTTTTCTTCAAAGGATTTCCATAAAGGAATTTCTCCTTGGGATGGAAGGAATATTCTCCGGAATATTATCAAATAAAGTTTCTTCCAGGGATGGTATAGATTAGGCTTCGGTAAATTTCAACAATCATTGAAGTCAGATAACTTCCCACAAAATGGCTGTCAGCTCGACACGTCTTCAATTTAAAATTTCTAGTTCCTACATAGGACTCCTCCAGATGTGGCATAAACCCTAATAATGAAATCAACAATCAAAACTCCATCCCTTAATGAATTACAATCAATCAATCAATCAATTAGAATCACTATCTGGTTTTTCCATATTATCGAGAAATAATTAATTTAAATACACGTGTATTATTTAATCTATGATCAAATAAAAAACTGATGTTTGATAATAGCGAGTCTACTTGAAATTTACAATTTGGACAATTTAATACAAATAAAATTAATAACTAAAACGATATAATTACTTACTTTTATACTGAGGAGTTGATCGTACGGAAACAGATATTAAAATGAACGCGAAATAATCTATCGAAGCGAAGAGAAAACTTCGGTTATCAGAAAGGCTTGACTCCCACTTAAATCGCGGCGAAAAACATTAAAATAAATCTCTTCGAATAGTCAGGTGGCTTTCTGAAATTAAACGATCCACTAGGTCGTTACAATACTCACCGAATCTACATCTTTCACTGTCCACTTTACCCATTTTACAGAGATGGTACCTCAGTGAAAGAATTCCTGTGATTACCCTGGTTTCTCACACACTACAAGTAATTTATAGTAGCAAAATGAAGACAGTATTAATTTTCTGTTTTTCTTTGGCCTGAAATGTTTTCCAGTAGGCTGCACTGACTTCCTTTTCCCAATTACGATTTTTATCTATAATATGGCATTTTGAGATGCCCTAGAAAGGTTCAGGCCCGATAAAAGGAGTACTAGCTCCTTTTTTTGCGAGACTATCAGCAACCTCGTTCCCGACAATCCCTTTATCCCTGGTACCCACAACAATCTTAATCTTGAGATGCATCGAATTGAGTGTTAGAAATTCTGATGTTTTAATGATAATGGAAAATTAATACAGATTTTATTTTTTTTAGGTGGCTGAACTGAGAATGTTAAAAATGTTAGGAGCTGACACTGTAGGCATGTCTACTGTTCACGAGGTAATCACAGCTAGGCATTGTGATTTAACAGTATTAGCTTTTAGTTTGATTACCAATGAATGTATTGTTGAATATAATACCCAAGATTTTGCTAACCATGAAGAAGTACTGGATGTTGGCAGAATGAGGCAAGATGTACTACAAAAGTTTGTTGGAGAAATAGTCAATCATATTTCTACTACCAAAGAGTTTAATAGAAATTAATTTTAGTTTTATAATATAAATAATTTATATTTTTTGTTAATAAAATTAAGAAAGTATCTATGTTGTCATTACTAGTAAGATTCAAATCTAATGATAATTGCGATACAACTATTTACCGACGATTTGACTGATGAAAACTATGATAAGCTTAATACAAATGTACCCAGAATATCTATTGGTGCAGAAGAGACAATTTATTAATTTGGGATTTAAAGGCCTGCAAGTTGGGACGAGTGGGCAAGACGTGGGGGAAGGTAAGGAGTTCCACAATCTGCAGACCCTGGGGATGAAGGAACGATCGAATCGATCCGTTCTGGATGTCGGGCATTGAACAGTATAAGGGTGCATGGAGTTGGCATGTCGCGTTGCTCTGGCTGGTCTGTCAAGTGGAGGCATTATAGAGTGGAGTTCTTCTGAGCAAAATCCGTTTATGTATCGGTAAAACAAGGAAAGATCAGACACTGTTCTTCGGTGGAACAATGGGGCTAGGTTTTTGGTTATACTGGTGTCGTTTATTAGTCGAACTGCTTTTCTCTGTATTGCATCGAGAACTCCGAGCCTTGACGGAGCCGCCGAACCCAATACATGCGAGCAGTGTTCAAGATTAGGTCCTATTTGGGCTTTGTAAAGAGTAGCTAAGTTGGATGGAGAAAAATATTTCCGTGCTCTAAACAGAAAGCCTAATTTCTTTCCTGCTGCAGTTGCTATGGATTCAATATGTTCGTTCCATAGTAAGTCCTGGGAGATCGTTATACCAACCAGCGTAATGAAGTCGCCCGCTACCAGTGTCTGATCGTTCATTGTAATGAATGAGTCGCATGTTTGCCTTTTGTTGGATAGGCAACATGTCTTTGTCTTGGAAGCGTTGAAATTAACAAGATTCTTTTACCCCACTCGTCTACAATTCTCAAATCTTGATTGAGAGAAGCCGTTGTGGATCTTCTGTCCTCTTCCAAAATATCTAGAGGTATGGGACGGTTGTGCGTTGTGTGCTTTGCTACATTGTAGGTTGCTATCATCTGCAAAACCATGTATCGGGTTATTAGTGGCTTCTAGTAGATCATTAATGTGTAATAAGAATAGAGTAGGAGCTAGGGTAACTCCAGCGTTGATCTTGTAGAGGTTGGAAGAATGTCCATCTAGAGCGACTTGAATGTGCCTGTTATAGAGAGAAAGTTGGATATCCATCTTCAAAGGTTTTAGGATTAAGTGTCGAGTTCGAAGAGAATATTTTGGCAAAGAGTTCTGCCTTTTCTGTGGAGGACGTAGCTATTGAGCCGTCTTCTGATGTAAGTGGAGGAAACGAACTATTTGTAAAATTGTTGTTGATATGTTTGGCGAGAGTCCAAAAGGACCGGCTTCCATTAGGGTTTGACATTACTTTCTCTCTCATTCGAGCGTCAAAAAGACTTTTGTAATTGGAAATAGTGGTGTTGTATCTATTTCTAGCGTTTATATCATCCTGTTTTGTTTTTCCTGATGGATTTTGTATAAATAATTTGTGGGACTTGATTTTAGCTTTCCATGCTACATCGTAATCTTTATTAAACCATGGCTTCTGTTTGGCTTTTAAGCGTTTGGTAAAGTGAGGAATGTAAGCTTTCATGGCACACTGAATGATTTCAGTTATACTGTTGCAAACTGCCGATGGATCTTCGTCAATAAAGCAGACTGGATTCCAGAAAAAAGTTGCAAATTAGTATCGAAGGCCATCCCAATCTGCTTTTTTTAAATTCCAAAAAGTTCTCTTGGGTGGTGCCTCGAATGGGTGAGATTCGATTGGACATTTGACTTCCACTACATCATGATCAGAGTTACCTAGGGGAGACAGAACATTTACATTATATTTCTCAGCGTGAGTGGTCAGAAAAAGATCCAGAGTATTAGAACGGTGATTGGCAACTCTGGGAAAGTAAGTGGGCTTGTCGATTAGTTGGGACAGCCCATGGCTAATTGCAAACTCTTCAGTTAGCCTGCCTTCTGTGTCCGTTTTGTTGGACTTAAGCCACTTTTCGTGGTGAACATTATATCAGTATCAGCACTTATTTCCAGCAGTATTAAAATTAATTAATCAGTTTTAATTAAAATTTTAGTAGAAACGTGACATTCAAACTGAATAATTTAAAAATTGTGTGCAATTTATATTTACGAAAGAAAAATTTAAAAATAAATATTGGAAATATTGTTCCAAAAATCTATTTTAACTATTCCCAGTAAGTATTACCATCTCCCATAATCAGTACGAACAAAATATTTAAAGGCTCTAATATTACTGTTGGTACTACCAAATATTATTTTGTTTAAAATATGATTATTAAATAATAGGACCGAATAAAAACCTAATGAATTTAAAATTGTTTAATAAAAAGGTTTAATTTAATCAAAAACGTTTCGTCTCTGATGTATTTATTAAGTTACTTATAATATTAATTCTTAGTGAAAAATTACAATAAAATATAAGATTCAATCATATCAAACATTTTCACAAGCAGTCTCTTTAAATAATAAATTAATACAAAAAAATTTATCCCTTAATAACGGCTATTGGCTTCAATTTGATAGCTTTCTTCGAAATTCCGGCTGCATGACACGTATTTACTACATCAGTTACATTTTTATAAGATTCTGGAGCTTCTTCCATAACTAGTTTAGGTGAAGCAACACGTATGGATATTCCCATATATTCTAGTTTACGTAAAACATCAGTATAATCCAAATTTCTTCGTGATTTCGCTCGTGATAATGCTCGACCCTAAAAATCAATAATACATATATTCAAGTTAAATTGTTTTTTAACAACAAATAACGGAACTATTTGTACATACGAAGTCTGGCTATTAAATAACATTCGAATGCTCCCCTCCCTTCGCCACACACCTTTCCATACGTTTTTTCCTTTGATCAATGCAGCACTGGAAGTCTTCTTTGGTGGGAGGCCTTTAGGAACTCTACTGTTTTTTGCTTTACCGCTCAAATCGGATCTCTTTCAAAGCAGATTTTATTTTCGGAAACAAAAAAGTCGCACGGTGCCAAATCTGGCGAGTTCGGCACGTGTCCGAGCACTGGAGTGCGTTTATTGGCCAAATACTGTTTCGCAGATAGCGTGTTATGTTCAGATGTGTTGTCCTAATGCCAAATCCACTAACTGACAAATAGTAAGTCTGGTTGATAGTCTGACCCTCTATCACGATACCTTTAATGTCGAAAAAAACAATCAACATTGCCTTGAATTTTGATTTGAACATCCTTGCTTTCTCGGGCCTCACTGAAGCGCTTGTACCACTCAAAAACAGGCACACGAGATAGAGAGGACTCTTGCAACAATTCATAGCACTCAATCGCAGTTTTTTCAATTTAACGAGAAATTTAAGATTGATACCTTACTCCAGTTATTCGTCGCACATGGTTTTCGGTACGAGAAAAAAAATAAGTTCAAATCGCTACTGCACAAATACTGTAATAATAACGAAAATGTGGTTTGATACGTGCAGAGAGAATACCCAACGCACTACTCGATTTTTCCCCACCCCTTTAGGGCACCCTCTAGGCACGCAGACTCGTTATATAATAACAATTACTAACACTTTTCATTCCTTTCCAGTCAGTGTATCAAAAATAAAAAGAATATCTTCCCTATAACAAACCAAATTTTTTGCACCTCTACGTAACTAATGACGTTTCATTCTCGACGATTCAAACAAAATATAAATCACAAATTATCAACTCGTTTAAATAAAAACAAGTAATTTTAAAATATACTAGCAAACTTACAGCTCCATGGCAAGTAGATCCAAAAGTTTCCATCATTCCTTGTTCTGTGCCAGTTAAAACATAACTGCAAGTACCCATTGTACCTCCGATTAAAACAGGTTGTCCTGTTAATTGATAATCTACAGGTATAAGAGGATGGTGTGGAGGAAAAGCTCTAGTAGAACCCTAAAATACTATAATTAATTTCAGATCCAAATATAAAAATATTGTACTAACTTTTCTATGAACCAAGAGAGTTTTTGGTCTACCATCCACTATATGCTCCTCAACTTTTGCTATATTATGAGAAACATCGTATATAACATGCATGTCTAAATCATCTGGTGCTAAACCAAATTTCTTTGCAAATGCCTAAAAATAATCAATAAATACATTTAAATAATATATAAAATTTATTACAAACCTGTCTACTTAAAAATGTCATTGAACTACGATTAACCCATGCAAAATTGGCAGCTGCAGCCATGGATTTTAAATAATCTTGTCCTTCAGGACTATTAATTCTAGCACATGCTAACTGCCTGTCGTTTGTTTCAATATTATCTCGTTTCATAGCCTTTTCCATTTGCACTAGAGCATCTGTAGCTACCTATAGTTATAAACAATATATAATTCCATTATCTCTTTGTTAAAAAAATAGTACCTGATGTCCAAAACCTCGACTGCCTGAATGGATCATAACACAAACCTGACCTTGTTCTTCTATTCCCATTTTGCTGGCAGCCCATTTATCGTATATTTCATCTACAACTTGAATTTCGGCGTAATGATTACCAGCACCTAAAGTTCCCAGCTAAAATACATTATTTTGTAATCTGGATATCTGTTTAAGATCAAATATATTTACCTGTGGTAGCCCTCTCTTTTTGGCTCGCATGCTAACTTTAGAAGGATCAGCATTTAACATTCTACCATACTCTTCGCAATGCTCTTTATCTTCAGCCCAGATGTAACCTTCTCTAAGCGACCAATCCATACCCATTTCAAGTGCTTCTTCCAAATCTTTAGCATTCATAGGAATTATACCTAAACAAAAAAGAACAAAACGAAACTATAATCGATTGAATCTTGTAAAATAATGGATATTTACCTTTAGAACCAACCCCTACAGGAATATGATCAAATAAACTTTGAGCTAATTCTTCTTTAATAGGCATTACGTCTTCTACCATAAGATTTGTTCTCAATAATCTTACTCCGCAATTAATATCAAATCCTACTCCACCTGGTGATACAATAGAATCTGGATTATCCATATCAAAAGCAGCCATATTCCCAATAGCAAATCCATATCCAGAATGTACATCTGGAAGACCTACAGACTTTCCTACAAAAATTACATCATATTTAATAATTATTCAAGATTATGTTTATTGTATATATGTATTATTTATAAACATTCCAAATGAGTAAAATATTCAATTTAAATACAGAAAAATATGTAGTTGTAATAATAATTAAAGAAGAACATACCAACTATTCCTGGTAAAGCTGCTACATTTGCTATTTGTTTCATACCAGGTAAAAAGCCCCCAATCATGCCAGGACGGCATGCATTCCTTAGTTCATCAAACATTAATTTTTCTAGAGTTTGATTGACATAAAATATACCTTCCACATTCATATTGGGTTGAAATCCTTTTTTTATTCTCCATGAATACGAATTTATTTTTTCCAAGTATTCTAATTCTTGATTATATTGTCTTACCACCATTTTTAAATAATTCCGGAAACAATTTATTTAAATTAAAATGATATTTATTGTTTTTACAGATTTCGCCGATGCTTTTTATTTAGGAAATTATAAATTGACAATTAACTGAGAACTGACACTGACACACCGACCGTCCTCTACCCTTGTTCTTTAGCCAGTCAATAGAATTTTGTAAACAAATCAGATATTAACAAATTAAGTTAATAGTTAATATTATTGTAAATCAGTTTAAGTAATAATCATCATATGGAGCCTCTCCCTCCATAAATCATCATTTAATAAACATATGTATTAAATTTACAAACCTGACTATTGAGTTAACACATTACAATGACAATGGCAGTCGAAACGAAAACAGAAGAAGAGATTGTTATGTAATAACATTCCGTATGAAACAACCATTTTAAAATACTGCATTAAAAAATGATTTAAATTAAAATAAATCATGCATTCCAAGACACGATTTTAGACCAATTCACATCCTTTATTCAGGTTAAGTTAATCAACAATTTTACATTATGTTAGTTAGTGTTGGAGTTAACATCTTGAAGACTGTAAGAACTATAGTTGTACCAAAAGTTTCAAAGGTATTTACGAAGGCATTTAGTAGAAAATATCTTCTAAGAACGAATTTAGTACTATCAATTTCTCTCTCCGCCGTGGGTGACTTAATAGAACAGAATTATGAAATTGTTAACAAAGAATTGAATAAAATGGATTACAAAAGAACTCTTAACATGTCTGCATCTGGATTAACCCTTGGAATAGTGTGTCATTATTGGTATCATTATTTGGATATATTTTTACCTGGTTCCACTTTAAAAACTGTAACAAAGAAGTTGTTATTGGATCAAATCATAGCTTCTCCAATTTGTATAGCAACATTTTTTCTAACATTAGCATATTTGGAAGGAAGCAGTAAAGAAGAATTTATAAAAGAAACAAAACAAAAGGCTTTAAGGCTGTATACAGCAGATTGGATGGTATGGCCTCCAGCACAGTTTATTAATTTTTATGTATTACCATATCAATACAGAGTATTATTTGACAACACAGTATCACTAGGATTTGATATTTATACATCTCGAGTTAAACATGTTGATAAAAAAGATGAAACCAACGATATTAAATGAAAATATGTATTTAGTCATTTTCAAACAAAACCTGTGATATTTTATTTAAATAGCAGAATTGTTGGTAAAGATGAAATGTGTAATATAATTTCATTTTAAATTAAATGAGATTTTATTTTCATATCCTTATTCCTTATAAACAGCTGACTTTTTATGTACAAATTTAACATTCTAACTCCATTCTAAACTTCCCATCCACTCCCTGAAAAGGACATAAGTCCTACAACAGGGTCCTTACACCCAACACTCTCACCAACACCACATTCCTGTTAAATTCTGTTCTGTGTAGAAAACCTTGTTTCTATTTTAACTCCCTTAAAGATTTATCATTTAAAATTAATTTGGATGGGAAAAATTAAAATACGAATTTGTTAATTTGATCTTATATATTACTAAAATTAACAAATAAAACATGAAAACCAAATTATATATTAATCGATTTCCAATTTATAAATGTTCAATATGCACTTATTGTTACAACGTTAGAGCACCCTTTACATTATATATAATTTATATACTTTTATAAATGCAGACCAAAAGCTTCCTTAGGTTAAGTGAATTCTGCTCATCTAGTTTCATTTAATCGATTCGTACTTTCTACTATATATTCTATCTTAAATAAACTTGTAATTGTAAGGCGCATTGTAACAGTGCTTTAAGTCCTGTCATAAATCCAGCAATTTGAGCAAAATCAGGACCTGATACTAATTGTGTATGTAGAGAAATACCACCGGTATAATTACCATTTTGGATCATTTGAACCATTTCATGAAGAGAAGATAATGTGTTAGGCGATAACTAAAATAAAGATAATAAAAAAATCGGTTCAATATTTAAGAAGAATTGTTGAATTACCTTATGTTCTCTTAAAGCATCATAAAGTAACTCCAATTTTTTACCTACTTCCTCAAGTTTTCTTCGAGTTTGCTAAAAAGACAGAATATTTAATATAATTCAAGTAGCAAAATTTAAATGATGATAAAAAATACTTACAGGATTATTAGTAGCACAACTGCATTGATCTTTTAGTTCATCAAAAACAGTCTTCATATGTATGTGTTCCTCTGGAATAGGAGCTTTTTCGATATGAGGAGTTTTTGCTCGTACAGGTTTTTGTATTGATTCTTGTGGATTTCTCATATTAGATATTGCATTTTGGTTAAAGTTACCTGGATTAAAACTAGTAGTAAAATTGTTTGTTTGAGGAACTGGTGGTTGAAACATGGTTGGTGGTTGCTGTTAAAAAAGGGTATAATATAAGTATTACTTCACCAAAATTTAAAATTTGTTACCTGTGAATAAGGCAAAGAATTATAAGGTTGTCCTAAATGTGTATTCATATCGCCATATCCATTAGTTGGTAACGGCTGAACAGGAGCTGTTCCATATAATGGATGAGTAATTGGTTCAGATGCTCCTATATCATTTTTCGGCTAAAACAAAATTTACACATTTAAATGAATGCGGTACAAAGAAGATAAACAGATAAATAAACTTGTAACCGAAAGGCTAAATATTGGCAGCATCAATAAAAATAAAAAATGCTAGAAAAAGTTCAATTTAATTATTATGGACTATTTAGCATTGATGGTTTTTATAAAGATTATAAAAATGATACAAACAAGGATATGATGTTGATTATGTATATGGCAGCGATAACCAAAAGTATTTAAAAAAGCAACTATTAGAAAGTTAAAAAAGTTCCCACTACAGTAAAGTTGCAGTTTTTGTATAAAAAATTTTCTGCAATCAGACTTTTTGTACCGCAGATTACACATATAATTAACTTTTTTGAATATAGATGTCACACAGCTAAAAAAATATCACACTGAACTCTAAGCATTACAACTTTGGTAGTGATTAATATATAATCAAATTTATTTAAATACATCCAAAGGAATAAGTTGAATAGCAATATTTAAGGAAATATAAACTACCTAGTTTATTAAAGTACAAAGTGATAAAACATATAATATTAAAACATTTCGCTATGCAACTCACTAAAATGCGATATTCACTCTGAATTCTCTCTTAGTCTAAGCGGAATCTGTTTTGGATTGGGCATTTTCAATAGGAAGCTATTTTTTTGCTGGAATCCCTTCATAATCATGATATGCGCTAGTCGCAAACCTTTTTTTTTATTATTTAACAAAATATGCCCACTTTGACCCTCAATATCTAGGCAACCAGTAACCCGAATGTATCTTTTTTTATTTAATAAAAGGGTCTTTTAATGTTCCTTAAGTATATAAATTTTGATATTAATATGTTTAAAGCTCGAAAAGTTATTCCAATTGATTAAAAACTTAAAAAAATGTTTAAAAGTTTAAGAAAAATTCTAGGCTCTCCTAGTGGACCAATTTTAATCTTACAAAAAGCGTCTGAAAGTTTGAACCTTGTAACGTTCGTTTTTGTGCCGAAATCCACCTGACTATAGGTTGGTAGTTACTTTATGTTTTGTGCTACGATTGAAGTGGGAGACGAGACGATTCGGTTTCCCTGAACGTAAATTATATCCGTTCGTTCATTTTGTCGTAGTTTCTTCATCTGAACGGTGCCCTTCGAAAATCGTAAGTAATCTTAGCTTCAGTTATAAATTTTATTTTTATTAAATTGTCCAAATTGCGGTGAATTTGTTATTTTAAAACTTTACTAACACTTAATTTCAAGTACAATCGCTATCGTAAAAGTCAGTTTTTTGTGATCATAAAGTGTTTAAACATGTGAATATAATTAATTTTTTCTTGATAATACGAAGAACTAGATAGCGATTCTACTTGATTGTAAATTATAAGGATGGAGTTTTGATTAAATTTTCATTATTAGGGTTTTTGCAAAATCCAGAAGGGCCCTATTAGAGGAATATCTAATAAATTAGAGAACGTGACAAGCCGTCAGCCATTTTGTTGCCGTAATTGAGAATCGTAACGAAGACAAAAACCTACCATCCCGGGATTGAGAGTAGGAAGATTTATATAAGAGAAAGCCGTACCATCCCTGAATTATTTGAATGAATGAAATCCTGAAGAGAATACTCAAAACTCCTTCGGAACAGAAGTCCTGGAAAACTAAAGATAAGAGAATTAATTAATTATTTATTTACAAATTTTAACTATAACTCTTGAAACTTGATTTAATAAATCATCTTAAAACTGATTTTTGCGTATTATTTGCTTGTCTATACTTTTGCGCCCTGAATTTATGTTTGGAGTGAATTGATAAAACTCAGAAGGAAGCCACGACCCCGGAGCTAGCCTAGGGTGAATTAGGGTTACAGCCGTCCTTTATATGTAAAAAAACTGGCGACTATCTGAGAGCCTTATTTAGGGCCTAGTATGAATATGAAAATTTGCGATTTTTTTCCAGTAGGCTGGATTGCAAAATTATGCAAAAACTATCCGACCGTTCTTAACGAAATTTAACACACGTTTTAATCATATTAAAAAGTTTTTCTAGGCAGAATATGGAGGTTGTAAGTCAAGTGAATTTTTGTACTTTTTTTCCAATTATTGTTGTTTTTCCAACAATAAACATTAAATTTTCAATTTCTAACTAACGAAATATTGTGTAAAATTAAATAACAAAACTTTCATCCTTAGAATTTTTTCTCTAGGAGCAATATTTTCCGAATTATACACGAGATAGGAGCAAAAAATGATTTTGTTAAATAAAAAATTTAGCACACGGTTTGCGACTGGCGCATATCGTGATTATCGATTTTGGGTACATCCTGAAGGGATTCCAGCAAAAAAAATAGCTTCCTATGGAAAATGTCCTAATGGTCTGCATTTCGACAGATACTGACTGGTCTATCCTACCTTATTACAATTATCATATATTTATTGCAACAAAAAAATAATAACACATTTTCAAACTACCTTACGCCAAAGTTTTACTCCTGAATGACTTGCTGACATTATTTTTTCATTTTCAACCAAATTCTGGATAGTACTCTAAAGAAAATTAATCTTTAATAGATGCAAATACTAAACGAACCTAACACCTAGCACATTTAATTGTATAATCACCAATCGCCGAAATTTATTATCACCGAATTCTGTTGAAAAGTTATTTAAGTGAATAATAGACTTGAAATGAAAACGAATCTTTCTAGTCAGAAAAACAATATTTTTTAAGAAAAATTTGTTACAAATATAAACGTCCTTACCTGTTGCTTAATACTCCTATTACTTACAGGAGGAGGATCATTCCAACCAGAAGGCGCATTAATATGATTTAAAACAGGCTGTGCGATTTCCACTGGTGGAGGCGGTAAGTTTCCAAAAGAGTTGACTTGGGATTCCAAAGGCATTGTATTAGTAGAAACTGGATTAAAGCCTGAATTAGACACTGCTGGTGTAAATATCGGATTTGGTACAGATGTGACACTGGGATTAGGAAGAGGTGGAAAATATGGTGTACTTAAAGGAGAAGTATACGTATTGTTCGGTTGATAAGTATTAGTAGGTTGCGGTACGAATTGATTACGACCATCATAAGAATTTGATGATACAGAAGGATCTAATAAGTATTTCCGTGATGGAAGACCTGAGGTACCTAAAATATTAAATTATTTTTATTAATAAATAAAAATAGGATTATAAACATACCATGATTAGATCCGACACTGGTAGGTCTCGGAGGGTGGGCAGCTGGAGTAGTTTGTGGCGGAGTAAAAGTTCTTGGAGGCTGAGAAAAACTTGTTGGAGGAGCAATCGACGGAGTCTGCCATGGTTGGGTATTAACAGTTGGATTAGGCAGACCAGTATTAAATTGACCAATGCCTAAAATACATTATGTAAATAATAATAGATAAAATTAAATTAGCTGTGAGCACAGTGATATTAGGAATTATTATAACTACTTGGTTTTTCAACGAAGGACTTTCAGCTCATGCTAATAAAAGATACTCATTTCATTCTCCAACAAAAATAAATCAATCATTCAACCTTCTATTATGAATAGTGTGACCCTCATTCTCAGAACTTACGTGGAATGAACACTATAAAGCTATAAGGGTTATATGGACCAGCCGTAGGCTTTTTGGGAAAACATAAGGTCTTAAAACTAAAATAATGTACTGGATATATCTAACGGTTATCTTATCGTTATTGCTGCGCTAGTTAGATGGAGCTGGCTAACCAAAATATCGGACCTGAACCTTTGTATGGCATCTCAAAATGTCGCATTATGGATGAAGTTCGTAACTCGGAAAAGTAATTCAGTGCAGCCTACTGGAACAACACTCCAGACCAAAGATAAGCAAAAAGGGTAATAAGGCGTTCACTGCAAAAAATTTTCATAGGACACTGTCCACTGAGATAACATCTCTATAAAATGTGCAAAGTGGACAGTGCAACATGCAGATAAAACGGCTATATTATCTTTAACTGCAGAGTAATTCTTCGTCAACGACATAAATATCTTTGTTTAGATGAGGTTACAAACGTGCATCCTAAGAGGATAATAGACTTTCGTTAAAGTTTAGACCTAAACGACTCATAATATACACAAAAGATCTTTTAGGTTGGAGTGTAGTAAGATCACCTGGGCAATCGATCCCATTTATAATCTACAATATTAGGCATTAAACAAAAAAGTATGTAACAATGTTATGAAGGGTAAAAAATCATGAGCGGGCAGTAACAAGAACAGCGGTGACACTGTGACCCAATCGCCATGTTTGTGCTATCACATATAACAGATAAACAAAAGTTGGTAATGGTAAACATACAATCAACTGATTTGTGAATATATTAATGATTGATCAAAACTAACAGTAGCACAAAGATGGCGCTCACAAATCAAATTTGTGAGTAAATACGTATGAGTATGAGTATTTTTTTACTGATTTAAAGCGATAACGTTCAATTTAAAACTGACTTGGTATAGGTGCTGGTGCATTTGGTAATGGTGCTCCAAAACTACTTTGGTTTGCTTGAAATGGATTCGTACTTGGAAAGTTGTTGGTGTTGGTATAACTAGAGAAAGAAGTTCTTTGACTTCCTCGCCTAGTTTGTCTTGCTTCTTGAGCTAGAATTTGTTGTTGACCTAAAGCTACTTGTAACCGGGTTCTTAAAGAAGCTACTTTTTCATTGGTGGAAGAACCTAGATAGGCTATAGCAGTTGTTAATTCACCTTGTGACGCTAAAAGGGAAGCGTAATGAGACAGAAGATCTGCTAAGGCACCAGAGACCTAAAACAGATAAAAATTTCAAATCACGTTACAAAAACCTTTAAATTTAATATAAATTGATATATTAATAATTTTTAGAATATAACTACAAAAATAAACAGATCTTTGACATAAATTATAGAATTATGATACCTTTACTTGTCGGCCTTGTCTTTCGATAGCTTTTTGTAAAAATGTAACAAGTTCTATTAATTCTTGAAGATTGTCAGTAGATTTTAAAGCATTATCACTCCAACTGGAGACTAGCTTTTCAAAACTACCGGCACAAATATAACAAAGCTGAGCATCGTGTGCTAACTCTGGATTGTTTTTACTTTCTTCTTCTAATCTATAACCTAACTGTTCTGTAAAATAAATAAAATTATTAATACAATGAACCTATTTTAAGCACTGTTACTATAAGTGTCCTTCTTGTATATTAAAATAGATAATAACAAAATTTCGCATATAAGAAAATACAATTTGAATAGGTAAAAATATGAATAATATGTATACAGTGAGTAGTAATAATTTGAGATTGTTTAAATTTTCAATTCTTGAATTTTTATAGAAATTGATGGTAATTACCACATAAACCTGGAAGATCATCATCTGAAGCATGAGTCAAAACCGCTGCTAAGGCTTCTTTCCAATTACTAATATCACAATCATTAATTATTAGACTACAATCTTCTCTAACTATCGCAGAAATTAATGTTGACAAACTGTCCTTATTTTGTTCTAAATATTTTAACTGAGTTTTCGCTAATAAATCGGGACCACCTTCAAAGATTATTTAATTAATTAATATATATAACAATTACGAATTAATAAACTTACCTGTAGTTGCAATTACTAACGCATCAGCAAATCTTTTAGATTTTAAACACAACTCTACAGCTGCCGCTACATTATTTAACAATAATGCTTGAGTAATTAAACCTTCAGTACCTGAAAACATATTTCAAATAATTTGAAAAAGCATAACAACAGATAAATATACGGATGTACGCACACCGCCACAATTAGGGAAACACAAAACAAGTTTTTATTTAGGTGTAATTATTCGCTCTAACTTCCTCATTTTCAAATATGGCTCTTAGAGAATCTACTGACACAATTGCTTCTTATAAGACTGTTGGATCCTGTGCATGGTGAATGTGGCTCATTCCAATTTTTATTTTATCTTTGCTAACTTTAAGAAATCGTCGAGAAACTGTTATTCAGACCCGAAATCAACTGTCTGAGGTAAGCAACGTTAACGTTAGTGAACCAGTTAGGAGACGTCTAAATGAAGTTGGATTAAGATCTTAGGTGCCAGCACAAGCACCTAAGCTCGAGGTGAGACGTTTTTGAGTAAATTTCGAAAATAGGAGTGAAAGAATTGTGAGAGTATCCAGGTGAACAATACAACCAGACGAACTTCACGAAAACGGTGTCATATGGTGGAGGATCACTGATGAGATGAGTTGGCATATGTTTAGGAGGTCGTACACAGTTGGTGTTTACTGAAAATGAATCTCTCAGTGCACGCACAAGTATCGAACAGAGATTCTAGAGCCACATGTCATGTCTTTTGTCTCATTCATTGTCCAAAATTTGGTTTTTGTGCACGATAACGTTTGCCCACAACTGCGCCTATAATAAGTAGCTACCTCCATGAGGTTGGTACTACTCATATGAGCTGCCCAGCCAGATCACCAGATATGAACCCAATAGAACACGCCTTGGATATTCTGGGAAAAAGATTTTGGCAACGAAATCCAGCTCTTAGGAATGTTGAAGAGATGAAACTGGCATTGGTGGAAGAGTAAAAAAAAACAATTTAAAAAGCTAGCTTATAACTTAATGAAGATTTAAAACCTTAGTACTTTAATAAACAATTAGCTAGTCCATCACAAAACATCCATTTTTTTAAACAATAACATAATATTAACTTACTATCATCTGTGTTTATTTTAAATTGTGTCACAACTTTTTTCTCCTGTTGTTTTGCGATTGAATTAAAAGGATCTTCTTGATCATAATCTTCTATCTACAATTAAAAAGTTAAATAAAATGTAATCAAATATTCATAAACTAATCTTACCCGATTTGAATTAGTAAAATCATCATTTAATCTATCTATATCATTGTCAGTTCCAACACCAGCATGTATATTAAGTTTTTTATTAACATCTGTCAAGTTATAATTCAATAAATTTAATAACTCCACTCGAGGAACTTCTTCAAAATTGGCTTGAAGGAAACGCCAAATATATTTTTTGTATGGGTCATTTGTTTCGTCACTTTTAAACCGACAATAATCTTAAAAATAAAATAAAATTAGTTTTGTACCTGCTTGTTATTTTTTAGATTTTCAGTTTTTTCGTATTTGCACTAGTTTCAAAAATGTTTTAATAATATTTGAAACATTAATAAGACGTTTAAATTATATTGAATAAAAAATTCTACCTGTAAAATTTCCATTTTCCAAAGTTTTTTCTAATTCCACAGATTTTTTCACTAAATCTTGTTCAGTAACTACTTGACTTATTTCAACAGTTCGGTGAATCTGTGGTGGCGCTTGGCCAGGTTGTGCATTTTGCAAAGCTTGAGCGATAGCAGCTTTATCATTTTCAAATGTAATTAATTTACCACCAAACTAAAATGGATAATTGTTTCAGTATTTAATCAGAATTGTTCTTTTATTCATTAATATTCAATTAGTAACGTAATTAATTTAAAACTTACTCCAAATTTAGCACCAACAGGCTTCTTTAACCATTTAGGAGGTTTGCTTAAGTCCACACTTACAGGGGTTAAATCTTGTTGGGGAACAGGAGCTTCTGCGTACCCATCCATACCAGGAAAGCTATCAGCTATCTTATTTGTAGTTTGAATTTGTTGAGTTTTACCTACAGAAATATTTTAACAATAAATTGGATTTAGTAAATCTATGAAAATCATACCTCCCATAACTGAATAAATAGAAAGGTGTCCATCAAAATTGGGGGAAGCAATGAGTGCAGGATTTTTAGGGCACCACACTACATCGAAACTCCATTGATTAGTTTTAGCCACTTCTGCTAATACTTCTCCAGTGTGATGATTAGAATTGGGATTCCAACATAAAATTCTATTATCTTTACCACATGACACTAACAAATCTGGATCTTCAGAACACCAAGCAATTGATAGAATACCTCTTTGATGATTTTGTAATGTTTTAAGCGGTGAAGTTGCAAAACGTAAGTCCCAGAGTTGGATTATTGGTGCTTGATCTTCCTCTAAGATAAAGAAAACAATATAAGATTAGTACATGAGTGTACGAAAGTGTTAGCAATACCTATATTCGCAATGATAGATACAGATCTAATTACCTGAAGCTAAACAAAGTTGTGTAGCAACCTCCGGATGCCATTCTACAACTTTCCATCGTATTCTTGATACTGTATCGGTAAGTTTTATTACCGGTTCATTCTTTCTTAAATCCCAAATGACGCATTTTGAAGGGAAAGTAGAAGCCAAAATATGTTGAACTTGTTTGTTCCACGATACTGAGAGAACATCTTCTAAAGGTTGACTTTTTGTACCTAAGTAGAGAAATTATGAATTACAGTAACAGTTTAATACAAAAAATATATAACAAAATAATAATAAAAGTTAACAAATAATATATTTATCGACACGAAACAATTTTTTTTATCAAAAAGTTAAGAAAATTATCTACAGACTGAGTTTACGATAATAAATCAAGCAAACTATATACAATAAAGTATATTAAAAGTAAATAGATAATTTCTTTAAAGCTGTAAAATATATTTATTTCTCTAGAATGTGAATAAAAAATAAAGCTTCTTGAGGATATTGATCAATTATTACTGTACATTATATGCTATCTAATAACTTATTTTTTAGTACAAATGGTAACTAACCTGGTGACATAGGTGTAGCAGTATTATTTAAATCCCATATAAAAATTTCTGAGTCTCCTGCTCCACTTGCAAACAAGTTTTGTTGGAAATTATTAAAATCCAAAGCATGTACAGGTCCATTGTGCTTTTCCTTTTTTCCAATGATACTATCTCCTCCATTTATTAATTTCGTAGCATTATAAATTTGAATCAATCCGCCATCACAACCTCCAATTATAGTACTGTTAG
>CAXIIO010000419.1:0-61505 GCA_964028335.1 Altica lythri | reverse complement strand
ATCTTGTGTTAATACTTTTGATTTTTTCGGTGTATAATTTTCCCCTTGGCGCTTTATAAATGCAATTAATTTGCTATATTTTTCTATTTTAACATTATGTTTAATGTTTAATTGACTTTTAATCATTGAATACTGTGCCCATAGAGTAGAACTTTTAAACTTTCTGGACAAATTCGTGAAGTATGCAAGCATAACGTTTTCCGTGTATTGCTGTACATTATATTCATTGCACCATTTTAGAAATTTTTCGTATGCAAAATCATACAGTTTACGCGACTTCGTTGGAATTAGAGTTTCAATACTGGAATTAGCTATTTCAACTAATTCCGGAGGCGTACATTGCAATTCTTGAGACATTTTTCACAAAATTTTCAAAACAGACAAACGTCAAATTAAATAAGTTTAAAAATGACAGTTCCTACCTACTTGATTACAACGCCCCATTATTTTATTAGTACAATAATGAAAATTCATTTTTGTACTAGTAAAATAATGGGATATTTCTACGGTCTGTGTTGCAAAAAGTAATATAGTTATTATTATACGCTTGAAGAAAAACAGTAATTATTATTTTAACTGGTAATAAAATAAACTGTTTTAGAAAGTTTTTAGATACAACTACCCTTGATTTTATTAACAAGGAAACAATCTTCTCTATGATCAATCACAGCGTTGTATGACTTAATATTTTTGCAAAATCAGGGATGCTGTGCATTGTTGAGATGACACAAAATATGACCTATAAATCAGTAAAAAACTTTCTACTATAAAAAGTTCTTTTTGTAAATTGTGCTTATTTATTATTACCTACTAAAATAATCATACATTCAAGCTCATATTCAGCTCTTGAAGATAGGCAACTTTTAATACAGTTAAATTAAGTAAATCAGTAAATAATATTTAAATAAATTAATGAAATATCTTTGACATTAAGTACACATATATAAAATTTTTCGTTTTGTTTTTGGTCTCAAGTACCATTTACTACCTGTATTTAATATATATAATATTTGCATTTATTCTATACAGTAAAAGGCCAATCTAATGTTTAGGATTACATAACCTTGGAATTCTGGTTTCTACTTGTTGATTGGTAGTCGTTACTATTGGTATTGTTGCAATAAGAATGTTGATTAAAGTTTAGTTCTATTATTATCTTAAATATATAAGTAGCTTCCGACCTATTCATTTACTGATAAAAAGCATCTAAATAACCTTATGCAAAGATGAGTTCTACATTGCTTGATAGTCTTAAAAATGCTGCTTTGGTTTTATTTACCCCACAATGCATCGACAAGTATTTTATTGAAGGAGATTATTTAAATGGTAAGTTTTTAAACATAGATTTGTTTTTGTTATAGCCTAGGTTGTAGATTGTTTCTTTTACTCGGTATTATACCTCAATTGAGGATGATAATATCATCAGTGCATGGAACAGGTAAAATGTATAACCACGTTATCTTTTGGTAAATTACGTATTATATAGTATATTACCTATACCCAATTACCTCATGTAAGTTTATCATCGAAACAAATGTTTAAAGCATACAATATAGAGAATTTACATAAGATCTACATATTTTAATATCATGTGATTGATATTAGATGGGCTAAACTACATACAAACCCCTCATGGCTTAATATTAAAATTTCCAGTTATTAATTGTCAGTTTTTAGGTTTCAAATTGTTCCTCTCGACGAATACAAATTTGTAATTTTATTTCAAGCATATTATTTAATTTAGATTTTAAAAAATATTTAAAAAATTATTTTGCTGATCGAAAAAAAATTTTGTTAGAAAATTGTACTGTGTTTTAAATAAACTTTTGTTCTTCGATAGATTTGTATATGACACATTTTAATACTGACCAATTTCTTCAGAATGATCAATAACGTATATTAGTAATTTGTTTCTGTTATAAAAGTACAAAATTATCGAAAAAACGTGAAAATACTGGGCGTGATTTTATTGTTGGAAAGTTTGGATAAAGATGCACCTTATATCGTGGGTCATGAAACAAGTACTGCGTTACTGTTTTTTAGTTTACAAATAGGTAAAAATATCGTCATTTTTCGTTCAAAACTTTATTATGGAATAACAATTTAGAAAAAGGGTTCGACTGAAGCTTTTATTTAGAGAAAAGTATATTTTAAATGAGACTTTATGAGTTAAAATTGATTTATAAATAAAAAGTTATTGCAAAATTAATCAGAAAGATGTTTTTTAAAAAAATATTAGTAACTGTTTTAGTAACTAATAGAATGCTTTAAAACTTTTCCAAATTTGTGTTAGTTATCTTTAAAATTTGTGCAAAAGGGCGGGTTTTTCAAAAAATCCCATATTCAAATGACGATTTAAGGGGCTGGTTTGCGTCGAAAACATTCTTTGGGGGCCATTTTTCTCCTAAGATCACCAAGTATCCTCTAGTACAAAAAAGGGTTTTTTACCTAATTTAGATACTAGTGCTTTGAAAACGTTGAAACTTTTTTTAATGTAGGTTTTTTATAAACATTGAACTTTGTAAATCTTGTATTATTTTCGAAAAAGCTTGCCCAGTCCCAGTAACTATTAAATTTAAAAATGTTACGTTTCCTGGACTACCAACTACTGGGAACGTTTTCATACACATTTAAAATAGTCAATTGGGTATTGGGTAGTGTATTATTTCTGGTAAATAATAAAGGAAACATTTTCAATTAGAATTACTAAATGATATTTTCCGTTTATTGTTTCATACCAAATTTTAAGAAAATATGGTATAAGTGAACTAAATTAAGAAATCTTTTTCTTTTGATTAATAGTCTAATCATGAATGAGGGAAACATGAATTCACTCTAATTTAAAATTGGACATAGATTATGCACAAAACAGTACTTTGATAAACAGAATCAACATTTTAATTGGTATATTAATCATAATCGTTAGTCAATGCATAAGACGCCTGCCGATAATTGGTATCTGAGTTTTGTTATTCTCATTAATGGCAGATTTTATTAATTTACACTGTGATAATGTCGGGAATCTATTTACATTTTGAATCAATTTTTAATTGCGTCTATTTGTATTGTAGATATGTTTATATTGCATAATGTTCACTTGGTAATTTGTAAAATCGTATAAGCATAATTTCTTTATACTATCGTACTATACTTTTATTATTTTGGCAATACATTATCTAGAGTTTTGTGTGAATTGTTAGAATTAATGTTTACTTTTGTTGTATCCAAATTCAATTCATAATTTTCTCATTCTTTCTAATTAATAACGACCTGTTTAAAGCAGTCTATATGGAGAACTTGTTGAATGAAACCCCTTTAAACTTACTGTAAGTTTTTTTTGGTAAATACATTACTATTGTTATATTTCGGAAGATTTTTTATCTGTTCTGTTCCCTTGATTAACATTATTGTCTTGTATTTTATAAACTGAACTGAAACCTGTTTTTTTAGGGCCATGCTTTACTGCAACCTTAAGCAAATTATTGGGTTTATTAGCGATTACAATCTCAATAATAGTTAAAATTCCACAAGTATTAAAAATCTACAATGCTCGAAGTGGTAAAGGAGTTAGTATATTCTCCGTATCTTTGGATCTTTTGGCGATGTCCATTATGCTGTCTTACAGTTATGCTAAAGGATACCACTTTACAGCTTGGGGAGATGCAGCCAATTTAGCATTGCAAACACTTACAATAGCCGTTTTGGTACTTTACTACGAAGACAGTACAGCAAAAGCATTGGGATATCTATTAGGTTATGCTACATTGTTGTTTGTACTAACAGGGATGACCCCAATAAATGTTTTATGGTCCTTGCAAACTTTTAATATTTTTATCGCGATTTCTAGTAAATTAACACAGGCTTGGGCTAATTATAAAAATGGACACACCGGCCAACTTTCCGCTGTAACATTCGGGTTATTAGTAGCAAGTTCTGTTGCTAGAATTATCACTTCTATTATCAGCGGTGAAAGTATGATTCTCCTCACTTACATTGTTATCACTACTGGTAATTTAATTATTGCTTTGCAAATTTGGTATTACTGGAACGCCAAAGTTAAATCTGCTTAATTTTCTTTATTAAACCTGAATTTTTTAATTTTTTTTTAATTATTGTTTATCCTGTTACGATTTTTTGGTGCAATTTTAATTAATTATGTTTTTGGGTTTATGTTAGTGGTAAAAAACTACCATAAACGATTTTGTTTTACACTTATTTAGTTTTTATAATTTTATGTGACATCATATTTTATAGCAATAATCATTAAGAGATAAAATAACTTAAGTAAACATTTGAATTATGAGAAATTAATGGCTTTTTCATTTATAATTTATTGACGGTTTAAATGGAAAAAATCTTCTTTATGATTTTAATTTTATCTTTTCTTGTCTGTAAAATATAAACAATATTGTTTCATTTCAAAAACTGTCTTAAAATTAGTTAAATTGTTTTTTAAAGGGTCTCTTCAATAAGTATCGAGACTGGTGTCAAAAATCAAAATACATTTCTCCTTAGTTCGGCGCGTCCGCTACTCGCCTGCTATAGCCTGCTATAAGTCTGTATTCGGAATACTGCTGAGAACGATTTTCTTCGCCCCTTGAACCGCCACGATGTCTTTTGGACTCCCTTTTCATTCGAAGAAACAAGAAAAAGTCTGGTGGAGCCAAATCTGGGCTATAAGGAGTTGAGGCACAATAATCGCAAGGTACGGTGCGTTGTCATGGTAAAGTTACGAATTCTTCGCAATGGATAGGCAATTTCGCAGGCGTGTCGTACTTGCACCCAAAATGCAGCATTTACAGTCGTTCCCGTAGCCACGAACACGTTGTGAACAATGCCATGTCCGTCGAAAAAAAATCAATCAGCATAGTTTTTGATTTTAACATTTTAACGCGGAGACCTTGCGTGTGTCATTCTTAACTTTGACATTTTGTTTCCGGTTCGTATTGGAACACACACGATTCATCGCCGGTAATAACATTGTCGAGAAAATCTTCATCTTCCTGGACTCAAATTTTCACCAACGACAGTTTTTATTCCTCGCTCAAGACTTTCGGCACCAGTTTCGCGACTACTTTCCTCATCGCTAGATCGTGCGTTACAATAGCGTGGCTGAAAGGCAGATCTAGTCACTAATATTGGCGATGGTTAAACGTCTGCCAGAGCCCAAATCAGTTAGGTCACCTGAGCATCGGTTTGAGCGGTTGTCAGGCGCCCGACGTGTTAGTCGTCTTCGACGAGATCCTGACCTTCCTTTGACCTTTTGTACGGCTGAAGGCATGTTAATGGTCTCCTACGCGGATTCTCCAGTTTAAAGGAAAACAGTGTAGCGTTGCTCGACGGTCTGTGACACCATATAAAATCTGTCACAAAAATCCACCTCCTGTCTCAACGCATGCATCCGTTGAGGATACAGTGAACCAGTCTCGATACTTATTAAACAGACTCTGTATTTTGTTAGTTAATTTTGGGATTTGATAAGCCAAATGATGAATTCAACAAATAAAAATGTTTCAATATTGTGATTTTTCTAGAAATATACAATAATTAACTATGTATTATCTTTTGCGTGTCAATTTTATGATTGCATAATTATCTAATTACACTTGTGTCATTCGTTTTAAATGCGTTATATATATGTATACTCAATATTTTTTTATGTTAAAACATCTTATTGTTGATTATGATATATGCTTTATTTTTTTAGCAATACAAAATATGTTTTTACTGATAAATTTGTTTTGATTAAGATGTTTTTTTTAAATAACTATGAAACTTAGAAACCACTTTCAGAATTCAAGGACTTAGTCGAATAAAGAAGGCTGGGGAACCACAAGAAAGTTGTAACTGACCAAAAACTGCTTTATTGAAATTGATAAGGATCATTATCGTGATTTAACACCCACTTGTTCTTGGTGTTTGGTCTTACACGCGGGACGCTTTTAAAATTTTTAAAAACCTCCCATTAAAAATATTTATTGACTATTTGGCTTTAAGGTAGAAATTCTTTTTGGAGGATTCCGTGGATATAAAAAAAACAAGTTACCATCCATTTTATATTCGACTTTGCCATTCTTCCTTTTTTTGAGCCTTGGAGAGTGTGTCTTTTGGTTCGTAGGTCACACTCAAACAAAGATTCGTCATTAGTAATGACACAATCCAGAAAGTGGGAGTCATTTTCAATCCAATCTAAAAAAATCCTTCTTGATGCACTTTTTTTGAACCTTTTTCTCATTCCAAATTTATTTAGTTAATCTGATAAAAGGTGGTGTGAGTCAAATTAAACTCTTCCTTAATCATTCACTGTCAACCGACGATCTGAAGGCATACAAGATTCTGTCTTCATTGTCACCGGTTATTGAAGATAAAGGCCTTCCGTTTAATGATTCATCTTCAATCGAGTCTACTTTCTGAAAATATCTTGAACCAGCGAATAACTTGAGCTTTTAACAAAACACTATCTTCATAAGCCTGAGGAAGAGTTTGCTAATTTCTATAGCACAGCGTTACTCGAAATTGATGTCACTGATTTTTAGAACACAATAGAGAAAACTGTTTCACAAAAATAATTACCACATACAACCAAATAACAATTACAGAATTAGTAGTTTTGATGCTGATAGATTTCAACTTAGCATTTGACAGACGTCCTTAGGTACCTAAAATTTATATAAGTCAGCTCCAATACAAACCAAGTTTCTAGCAAAAAACAAGTAACAAAAAGCACGAAAATTAACTATCGAGTCCCTTCCAAATACTACAGTCTCACAAACACCTTAAATAGTTTTAAACAGTAAAACCCCTTCAAATAAGCAAAATATTTTACAAAATTTGAGTCGTATAATAAAAATCTATTTTCTTCAAACGTAAATAAAATTAGTAGTCATATGTACAAAGTTAATCGCACACAAAAGTGTTTAAACCCTTTATCCGATAACGTGAATATTCTTGCTCAAAACTTTTATTATACACCAGCTACGTAATGTGTATTATTTATAATAAAAACTTAATTGTGCAATAATAATACAAACTTAATTGCTAATATTTATAGATTGTAGACCAAATAAATATAATGAGCACTTTATAAATAAAATATAAATAAACAATTATAGAAAAGATTATATATTTAAAATCACGCTCACAGATATCAGTGTGCACAAGGTCTCTGCATATATTATATATGGACATATCGACGCTTCTTATCGTGTGCGAAATTTAAGCCGATTCAGCTGACTGGTAATCGAAGACAATATAATATTTTATTTCATCCTGTCCAGTAAATACACTTTCCTACAATCAATTTGGCGCCGGTAAGTAAAACATTACGGTATCAGGTATTGTAATGTGTTGCCTAGCAACGCTGCTCTGATTGCTTAAGGGAAGACAATTACTTTTAATTTTTGACATTTAAAAATACTATAATGACCATAAAGAAAAAATAAAATAATTAATTACTTACTTTTACATCCATATTTAAAAAGAAGTCAATGTTATTCAATTTTATATTAACAATTAAATCTTAATTATTTTACAGTGACAGATGGCTTCAAGGTAATTTGACCTAACTAATCAAGTTATAGTATAGGAGCTAGCAACGTCGGGAAAACAAGAATTTCAGGTCAGTTGAATTTTTGATATGTTTTCCTCCTTGCTCTTTCGGGTAGAGCCTGGGCTGTCTGGCTGGCGGTAGCTGTTGCGTTTATTAGTGCGCAGCCAACCTGTCAGGTAATAATCTAAGGTTTTGAAAGCATTTTAAGAAGCTAAATTTTTAATTTGGTGTCTTTAGATAGGCTTACCAAACACAATTTTCTTATTGCCAGACACTTCTATCATTGCTAATGGTATGCCATACGCAAATTTTCTTTTTGTTTTTATAAAAATATCAAAGCATTTTAGTATGTCTGTAATTTTAATATTACGTTAGATGAGTATACAAAAACCTAAAATTAATTTGTCAAACGTTAATTCGATTGCTAAACCTTAAAAAAGAGCGACAAACTTGAGAAATCTACACAGCGTGATGCTAGTAGTTAGAGAGAGACAGTTGCAGGATATATTGCTGAGAAGGAGACGGAAAATCATTACAAAACTACAAATCCCGATGAAACAAAATTAAATATAAAGAAGAAAATTGGAATATAATTTAATGAACAGAGAGAAAATTAAAATGCATTATTGAAGGTTAAAAAATTACATTTTTTATTTAAAATGCTCTGAGAATACACACAAATTACAAATTGAAAATATTTAGAATCCTATTTTACTTTTTAAATATTTCAGTATATAATGGAATTAGAAAAGAAGCATGTATCTTCACAAATCGTCGTCGCTCTCATTACTAGTATTGATCCCGTTCATCTTGGTCATTCTCATCATTTCTTAAAATTCTATCATCTGCAATAAAAAAAAGTTAACATTAGCACAATTCTTTTCGTGTTTTATATAATATTGTAGTAATTTTTGATAGATATTGCATTGTATACTTACTTTGAATGATAATATCTGCAATGGATGATGGTAATTGCTCTCCCAGGAATCAGACAAAATCATATTTATCATCTTTCATTGTCAAACCAGAAGAAACTGGAGATAAAGAAGTTGGATGTTTTAAGTAAACATTCCTCCAAAGTTTAGTTACGTAGCGCACCCTTAATAAATGCTGTTGCAATTCCACTTTACAGGGTAGCAATAATATAATTAAAATATCGGAGTCAGAACAGCGTAAAACAACATCGCTGTCTATCTCTCTTGCAGTCTGAAACTATCTCTCTCAAACTACTATCATCACGCTGTGTAGATTTCTCAAGTTTGTCGCTCTTTTTTAAGGTTTAGCAATCGAACTAACGTTTGGCAAATTAATTTTAGGTTTTTGTATACTCATGTAACGTAATATTAAAATTACAGACATACTAAAATGATTTGATATTTTTATAAAAACAAAAAGAAAATTCGCGTATGGCATACCATTAGCAATGATAGAAGTGTCTGATGGCAATAAGAAAATTGTGTTTGGTAAGTCTATCTAAAGACACCAAATTAAAAATTTAGCTTCTTAAAATGCTTTCAAAACGTTGGATTATTACCTGACAGATAGGCTGCGCACTAATAAACGCAACAGCTACCGCAAGCCAGACAGCCTAGGCTCTACTCGAAAGAGGATGGAGGAAAACATATCAAAAGTTCAGCTGACCTAAAATTCTTTCTGGAAAACGTTTACCCCCATATCATTGTATTTTCAATCCTATAGAACTGATATGGGGTACATCAAAACAATATTATAACAGACACATTGGCAGAGACTATTACCCTCCATAGCAGAGACGGAACCACTGAAACTGACTGTTTAAATATGTGGTCTGAGGCTCTTGAAACGATTACACCAGAAATTTGGAAAAAAACTATCCATCATACTGAAGAGGAAATTTTTAAATGGTTTGATAGAGAGAGATTGTTGGATACACTAGAGATTGCACCTATAATTATAAATCCCAATGAAGAAACTGAAACTAGTAGTGATGAATCTAATTATAGCGAATAAAAGCAAATATTAATATACTCTTTATTTTATTAAACCCATATACCCAAAAGGGAAAAAAATATAAAAATTATGTTGGTACTTTGTTTGATGTCACTTCAAATAAGTTGTTTTGGATAGTTTTATTACCACCGCTCCTCCAGCCCCAAAAATTTCTTAAAACAAAAATTGTTTATACCTAATGAAAGGAGCTTAATATACCGTTATAAGTACTTTTTCGCTTTTCGCACTACCAGCTGGTTTAGTTCCCATTTTCACCACAAAATACGATTGCACGTCTCTTGAATTTATCTATGGTCTAACCATATATGTAATACTTCTATATGGACAGTTGGTATAGGAAAGAACGTCGCAACCTAGTCTCCATGGTCGCAACATTACGGTGCCCACAATATATTTTCTTCTCTTTCGTTCGAGACCTTTTATCCATACTGCGCATGCTTGACAAGTCTCTAAAAGGCGCAGAATTGACTGATGTGCTCGGAAGAGAAAGCAAACGATACATTATCTGATTCACTTCGTCGGAACACATTCCACTTATAGAAACTGTCCATATAGAAGTATTACATATATGGGTCTAACACGGAAATTGAGTGACATTGGAATAAAAATGGCTGATGATAATACCTATATCTATAGTGCCTTAGTAGTGATAAGGTAGTGAGATATAAGCGTTTGAATCTGGTTTGAGTAAGCCATTTTTTAATCAAGTTTAAAAAAAAACTATGAGCGTGCAAATGATGAAAAATACATTTTTGAAAGTTGCAAATTAAGAGCTTTCATTACGTATAAACAATTTTTTTTAAAGAAATTTTTGGGGCTGGAACACCTATGCAAACTTAGCACCCCATCCATGGAATTTTGGGTCGAAAATGACCTTAATCGATAGGTCCCCGTTAGGTCCTTTAAGGTCCCACAATTTTTTCGTTAGGTCCCCTTTAGTTTTTTCATAAATAATTTTTTAAATTTTGGGTAAAAAAAACTACACTTTAGCACCCCATCCAATGCAAAATTGACAAATTTAATCAAAATTGCATTCTTTAGCGTTAGGTCCGTATTGGTCCATTATTTTAATTGATAAATAATTTATTTTATTTGTTTTATTCTTAATTATAAAATAAATAAAACCTGCGCATGCGCACATCAGACACAAACAGCGCGAAATTTAAATTGATATCGTTTCATGTACCTTGTATTAGTGCATAATACAGACATATAAAACAAATCTCGTGAGAATGATCCTCGAACAACCTGATGTTGTAAGAAGATCTGAGAATGTAGTCTTTACTAATACGTCGATGTTTCCTTGACTATGTAAAAGTCCATGTGAGAGAAGAGACCGAAACCTGCCAAAAGTCATTAGTGTCAAGTGTCAAGGCAGAAATGAAAACATTAGTTAACCTAACAATTAACAATGATAAAATCGACTTTTTCGTTGACTTTGAAAGTGAACGGACGTGTGTTTGGCAGCGAATTGTAAAAAGTGATAATCCTTTTGACATCCTCGTTCCAAGTGTATCTTTATTAACCACTAAAACATTGGTAAGTGACATTTTGACCAATCCATCTCTTTTCTCTAATATTACATTGTATTAATCGTTGGTATAGTTGGTAATTGAAAGTTGAAATATGTCACCTCATGGTGGCATAAAAAAATCAGAACCACCGGATAAAACCGGTGTAGATTCTAATATGGATTGTGGTGAATCGACTAGTACAGTTGATCAAAATTTAGCTAGCATGTCTAATATAACAAGTACAAATTTAGTAGAAAATAGAAATAAAAATAATGATATTAGGTATAAAAAAGAATATGTAGGACCATATCTAGTAATAGTAGAAGGTAAGGAAAAGGAACATAAAATAGGGAAATACAATCAACTACAAATTGCCAATGATATTTGCGATTTAAATCTAAAAGATCTTATTGAAATTAAAATTAAAGGAATAAATAAAATAGGAATTATCTTTAGTAATTACTTAGCGGCGAATAAATTTGTGGACAATGCTAATGAACTAAATAACAAATATTATGTATATATACCCAAGAACCAAGTAACTTGCAAAGGGATAATGAAAGATGTTAATCCATATTTTACGGACGAAAAGATTCTTAATAAAATTATGTCACCATTTAGAGTAATGGAAGTAAAAAGACTAAATAGAAAAATTATTAATGCGGAGAAAGAAATTGAATACAAGAAAACAGGCACGGTTTTGGTAACTTTTGAGGGTAAAATCCTGCCTAGAGAGGTTAAAATATGTCATATTGTATACAATATAGTGCCATATGTTTCGAGAGTGACACAGTGTTTCAACTGCCTTCTCTATGGTCATACCAAAATATTATGTAAATCGAAAACTAAATGTCATAACTGTGGGGAAATTGTAGGAGAAAACGGTGACGAACACGTGAATTGTAGTAAAAAATGCATATTTTGCAAATCACTCGAACACAATTCGTGTAATAGAACATGCCCGGAATTTAATAGACAACAACACATAAAAAAAACGATGGCTTTTGAAAATTTAAGCTATTATGAAGCTCAACTCTTGTACCCAAAAACATATTTAGGCGATGTAGAAAACGCGGACGTTTTAAATCATCCAGGTAACTTTCCGGATACATTAAAGTCAAGTAAAAATCAACCTAATAGTATTAATATTAACGAAAGGAGAATGGTCGCCAGTCAAGTTTCGACCAAAAGAACTTACTCATACGCAGCTAAAAACAAATCTCTGATTAAAAAACCCACAATTGGATACGATAAAACTGAACATAATAATCTTTTAATAAACAAAAACGGGCAAATAAATTCACCAAATAAACCTGTTTTTAACTTTAACGCTACAAACAACAATGAATGTAGCAGTAAATCGGTATACACCAACTTAAATAAATTCAATTTAAACAGTAGAGAGAGCAGTGGAAACAATGTGCCGACCTGTGCATCGCAAAATTTAGAAGTAGAAGAAATATATAAATTAGTTATAAATCGCGATAAAAATTTTAAAGCGAAATTGAGAGATTTACTTACAACTAATATAGAACTATCCAAAATTCCGAAAGACAGGGACGATCCTGATCTATCGGATTGGTAAATGACATGAAACCATATCTAAAACTATTACAGTGGAATATGAATGGTTTTAACTCTAATAACATAAACCTAAACATTCTAATGCAGAGTATACAACCGGACGTGATATTTATTAATGAAACTAAACTAAAACCAAATCAACAATGGACCAATAAGTCTTACAATATAATTAGGAAAGATGGAAATTCAGGGGCAGCGGGAATAGCCACTTTAATTAAAAAAAATATTATATATAGGGAAATTAAACTAAATCAAAAATGGCAAACAAATGCCTTCAGATATATAGGGATAAAAATTGACAAATATAGCCTAATTAATATCTATTCAACCCCGAGCAATAAGCTACCATATAATTTTTTCTTGTATCTACATAACCAAAACAAAAACATTATTATAATGGGTGATTTGAACGCACATCATCAGAGTTGGGGAAGTTGGTCGAATAACACTAATGGTAATACTTTAACTAGAATTTTGGAGGATAATGATTGGGTATATCTCAACGATGGATCACCAACCAGAGTAAACAGACCTAATGAACACCCAAGTCCTGTAGACATTACAATAACTTCGCATAATCTAGCAATAGACTGTAGATGGGAAGTAATAGGGGATTGTGGCTGTAGCGACCATTACCCTACTTTCTGTGAACTAAATTTTAACGAACTAACAGTATCAAACAACATATACTTAAATCCGGTAGACAGAGAAATAAAATTATTTAATAAAGCTGACTGGACAGGTTATGCTAAATTTTTAGAAAACAATTTAGACTTAACAAATGAAAACTACAAGGACTTCATAAGTTGCATTAATGAAGCGTCAGCTAAATTTATACCAACAAAAACAATAAAATTTAACCCTAAGAAAAACACGAAAAGTCAGATAATATGGTGGGATGAAGAATGCCAAAGTAAAGTAGTGGAAAGAAAAAACGCAATTAAACAACTAAAAAATAATTACAGCATAGAAAATTACGTAAACTTAAAACGAGTAATGGCAAAAACAAAAAATTTTCTAAAATTAAAAAAAAAAACTAAATTCCAAGAATTCACGGCTACCCTAAATAGAACATCAAATATAGCGAATGTCTGGAAAACCATAAAAAAATTTAATAACAAAAACGACAACTACACAAATACAAATTTACCTGAGACAGTTATAGCTACACAAATACTAGACAAGTTAACGGTATGTCGTATTGATCCCGACCATATTCATAGTTTTGCAGCTACTAATACGGAACCGATTACATCAACAGAGGTATATATGGCAATAATGGCTAAGAAGAACAAAGCACCGGGAATGGATGGCATTAACACGCCAATGTTAAAATATTTACCTCAAATTCGTATAACTTTGCTAACTAAAATATTTAATAAACACGTCAAAGGGGCTGAAATACCACCAGAATGGAAAACTCAATTGATCCTGGCTTTCCCTAAACCTAGCAAAGATATCAATAATAGCAATAACTATCGCCCAATAGGGTTAGCTTCTTGTGTGGGAAAAATCCTTGAAACTATAATAAAAAATAGGATGGATTTTTTAGCGGAAACAAACAAATGGTTTAGTATATATCAAACGGGTTTTCGCAAGGGAATGGGAGTCCAAGACAATCTAAACACTCTCACTTTAAATATCCAGATTTCATTATTAAAAAAACAAAAATTACTAGGTACCTTTTTAGACATTAAATCGGCTTATGACTGTGTAGATCATTATAAGTTGTATAAAGTGCTAAAAGAGCTAAATATACCACAGGACATCAACAATTTAATTTTTCAATTTTTAAATAATCGCGCTCTATACATCAAAGATAATAAAGGACATATAATAGGCCCAAAAAATGCGACAGTTGGTCTTATCCAAGGATCTCCGCTCAGCCCGTTGCTATTTAACTTATATATTAGATCTATATATGAGTTAATTCCAAAGGAATGTGTACTATTATCTTATGCTGACGATTTAGTATTATTAACGAAAGGGACAACCATGGTAGAAACAGCAGCTATTGCAAATATAACCCTAAATAATATAGACAATTGGCTTAAAACAAATAATATGGTGTTGTCAGAAGACAAATGCCAGAATATATGGTTTAGAGAAAATAAACAATGTAAATCCCCTCCATATATTAAAATCAATGGCAGAATAATACCAAATAAAAATGAGATCAAATATTTGGGAGTTATTTTTTCATACAACCTGAGTTGGAATTTGAACATTGATAACATCATAGCTAAAGCAAACAGGGGAATTAACGTCATGAAAGCAGTCACAAGAGTTTGGTGGGGTGCAGACCCTGTAACGCTAAAATTGATTTTTAATGGATTAGTACAATCACATTTGGACTATGGGGCGATTTTGATGAAAAACACTACTAAAGGGAATTTCACCAAAATAAATCGAATACAATATCAAGCCTTAAGGGTAATGTTGGGTGTGATGAAATCGACACCTATAAATGCAATCCTTGGAGAAAGTGGCACAATGGATTTGTTACACAGATACAAATGGTTAGCTTCAAAATTTGTGTTGAAACATCTAAAATTTGAGTTTAGCATAATAATAAAATTAATTAAAGAACTAAGAGTGTTGAATAGGCAAAGACTAACGTATGGTAACAACAACGGAAATTCATATTTGATTGATGCTCTAAACTTACTGGACCCCTACACAGAAAAAATAAATAAACATGAGATCCACCCATGTTATCGAACAGAAATGCAAATCTACTCATATAAAATTCCTATTGTTAAATCACCCTGTAGAAAACACTCAATAACTACACATGCAGATTTTTTGGCTTTTAAACACTCTTTGGAAAATAGGGATAGTGTTCTGGTGTATACAGATGCATCTAGAAAAACCAAACAGAATGGATCTAGTGAAGTTGGGATGGGTATTTCCATTCCGAGTATAAACTATTCATATTCCACTAAATTAATGTCTGAAACGAATATATGTGCGGCAGAGACGCAAGCGATATTGAAAAGTATTGAAATATGTCTCCAAAAGAACATCAATAAAGCGATAATATTAACTGATTCGAAAAGCGCTATAGAAAGTATAAGTAACAATAACATAGATAGTAATAGGGATTATAGGACTATAATAACGAAACAAAAAATATATGAATTGAACAACCGAGGTGGGGAATTCAGATTGTGTTGGATTCCGGGGCATGCAAAAATAGAGGGGAATGAATTAGCTGACAAATTAGCAAACATTGGGAGATCACTAAATATCCCAGAAAACAAAAAAATTGAATATTTAGACCTTATTCCAATAATCAAAGACAAAATTAAAAAAAACTTTACAAAAACGTGGAAAAATCAAGCTAAAATTAAGGGTAAATACTATCATCAATTACAACCTGAATTCCCAACCAAACCGTGGTTTTATAATTTAAAATATAAAGATAGGAGACATATAACTACGGTTATAAGAATGAGGACAGGTCATTGCCTCTCTGCGGCACATCTATTTAAAATCAAAATTAAAAATGAACCATATTGTGAGTGTGGGAGAGAGGAAACCCTCGAACACATATTTTTTGAATGTCCAATTAATAAAACTTTGAATTACGATCTATACCAACGTATTGTAGAGTTAAGCAAAGTAGCACCTCTAAACATACCAATGCTTTTAGCTAACCCCAATCATAGTATCATCTCACTACTCTTATTTTTCCTAAAACATAATCATATCAAACTTTAATCATTCCTTACATCTCATACACAAGTTATCATAACATCCACTATCCATTAACATTCACACCACAAGCTGTCGCATAAACACACTGCTAAACATATTTAACACGAACATTTACAAAAGTTAATCAAATAATTAATGTTTAAAGTAGTAAATTTATGGAAACAAGGTTTGGATAGAATACAGGGGAGGAGGGACAATCTCCGATTCACTGTCAGTGACCCCAACCACTACAGCCAAATGCACTGGCCGAATGTACTAGTGGAACAACGGCCATAAAACTGGAAGAAGAAGAAGAAGAATGATAAAATCGTTAATATGATAATTACTTTCATATTAGTCTCATTGTTAAATTCTTATTTTAGGTCCCAAGAAGCAGTTATGAAAAACATCAACCCAAAAACAGCTTTATAGCTTAGACGGCTTATTTAGTTTATTATTGCTAAATAGATTTCAGTTTATTTTTTTGGCTAAGTAGTTAGTTTGCTTATTGTTATTATGATTTTCTTTAAATAAAGTTGTAGATAATAGCAAGGGTTACTTTATGACAATTTTTGTAGACATATGAAACAAGTACTTTTTCAGAAACTTTAGGGAGAAGAAGTTTATTTTCGACACTTAGTAAGTACTTATAGATGGAACTTAAATTATCAATGTCAGTCCTTTTTAGCGTCTTTGTTACATTTTTAATTATAATTATACCTATGTATCAATATTGATCAACTGTCATTTTCAAACAATATAAGCTTTAAACCAAAATCATGTTATTTCTTTTAACCTTAACATGACACAGAATGATCATATAATATGGATTTATACTATATGCACACAATATACATATGTACATCAATGCGGCCCTCAAGCCCACCCAAAGTAAAAATTTGGCCCTTTATTAAGATAAGGTTGAAGAACACTGTTTTAGATAATAACGGAACAAATTATTGTAAAGAACATAAACTTATTGTGTTTCTAGGTAATTATCATTTAATTTGTATTTAACAGGTTCTTTAGTATTTAATTAATTCTTTTATTGTAATTGTTTACATTCTGATGACAAAAGAAGAAGAAAGGATGCAATGGCTCGAGTAGAGACAAATTTTTACTAATTATTTAAATTTTGTTTTTGAAAAATAAATGTTGAATGGTTTGTATTTTTATTTAAAGTTCTAAAAGCATAAATACGTGAGGAAATAAAAAATAATGGAGTATATCCAAAAATTTGAATGAACATTAGTTGATTTTATTTGCAGTAAAGTTAATGCAGGTTGCCATTGAGTTGTGGTGAGGATATCTTTTTCTCTTTTAGTGAAAAGCGAAAACAGAAATTCAAAACGGCGCGCGTTTAAAAATTTGCAATATCTCGACTTCAAGACATCGTAGAACCTTCTTTTTTTAAATCTGGAGTAGCTCGTCGAGAAAATAATGTCTGGCTAGTTTACAACCCCACAAAACAACCCCCAAACCCCTTTAAAAAAATCTTTAATATTTTTTTTTGTTAACTTTTATTTTCTATGTACTCTATGAAATTAAAAATTTGTTTTAATAATGGCTTGCACCTTTTTTACCCTTATGCAACAAACCTATCCCAATTATTTTTTTATTATAACTGGTGCATATTCTAGAAAGTTGTACAAAATATTTAAACTATAAAACTCATACAATATTATATTATGTAACTAGGGAGTGAAAATAAAAAATACCGAAAATCGCAGGTAAATTATTAGCCGAGGCAGAGCCGCAAAATTTTGATTATTTTCTTTTTATTGTGGAAATAGGAAATTTTAAAATATTAATGTATTTGTAGGTAAAAATAACTGTTTATTTACATATTTGAAAAAATATCTAGATGCCTGGTGGAGACTTTCTAAACTGGAGCATGCGCATATAAATAAAAGTACTCAAACAACACCGCGAAAAAATTGTAATTCAAATATCATATATACCCTTCATTTATTTTGTGGGTAAAAGGGTATTCAAACAAATTTTTCATTTCATAGATCATAGAAGTCAATCAAAAAAAAAATTCGAAAAGAGGTTGACCATAAAGGCCATCCTGGCAACTTCCCGCTAGTTTTAACCGCAAAGCTATAGTAACGTGACGTATTTTGACGTTTTTGACTTTTTTTGAAATGTTTAAAAAGCCATAACTTTTTAACGTCTTATTTGATTTTGATGTTCAAGATGGCATTCGACGCAATTTTTTGAGACCTAAAAACGTTACCGGGAGTGCAAAATCGGTTAGTCAAAAAATCTCTAAGTTATTGAAAAAAAAACACTTTTTTGAAATTTTTCGACAACGATATCTCACGAATGAATCAACCGATTTCAATTTGCAAAACGGCATTCAACTTGGTTTTTTAAGCTTGAGAGCTGATTAGGTTATGAAATTGATCGATGCAATAGTCAAAAAGATATGCCCAAAAAACATCATTTTTACCAATTGTTTTTTTCGGTTATTTTGAAATTTCTCGAAATCTACTGGCTCGAATCGGTTCAAACTTACAGGGAATCTAAGTTAGATGGAACTCTTTGGAATGCTTTTTATTTCATTCCGATCGGTCAAGCCGTTCAAAAGTTATAAGAGGTTTACATACATCCACACACACACATCCACACGTACATACAGACATACAGACACCCTCGTAAAAATAGTCAGGGGAGGTTCCTAAGACCTCAAAACGTTAAGATTCGATGAAAACTCGATTTTCGAAAAACGGGGTGAAACCAATAACTTCCCGATTTTAAAAAAATTTATAATTTTTTTTAGCGGGAAGTTAAAAATATTAATTTTTTTAAGGTGTTGGGTGTGGTTTTGAGGGGTTGTAACCTAGCCACACATTATTTTCTCGATGAGCTACCCCAGATTAAAAAAAAGAAGGTTCTACGGTCGAGATTAGCAAATTTTTAAAAGTGCGCAGTTTTAAACTTCTGTTTTTGCTTTTCACTAAAAGAGAAAAGTTATCCTCACCGCGACTCAATAAGGAGTTGCTAAAAACATCTTAAGTTTAACAAGCTCACAAAAATTTTATTTGTTATGAATTAAAGCTAATTTGATTTTAAATTAAATATTAAGACTTTATAAACAAATTGTTGAATTTTCAGTTCTTAATGTTCGTAAACAATTGCTCTATGATAAAAAAAATCTATCTTCAGTTCTAATGGTCCTAGAAACTTCTTTTTTCTTTTTAAATGTGTATTTTTTACCAGCTTTCAAGTGGCGTACATAAATTTTTAATCGAGTCATAAACGGCGGAGATATTCAATTTGTTTAAAAACTAAAATCAGTTTGTTTTTTATTACGTGTTTATCTACTTTTTCAATTTTAACGAGCAGCATAAATATTATATTGATAATTTAATATGACATTAATAGCACAGTAATATAATAATTGCACTTAACACTAACTTTTTTTTTAATTTATTAAATTAAATAATCCGATTTTTTTACCAAATACATCGTAGAACAATTGATATAACTTGTTAACAATAAGAAAAAAACTCTTATTTTATATTTATAATTATTAATATTGAGAACTCATTATTATTTTTTTTTTGTAATCAGTAAGTTAAGCTTAACGATTTAAATTTCTGTGTTTAACATATTTTTTTCTGTCTTTTAGTTGTATTATCGTTTTGACTATGTATAGCTGCTATTTATCCGGGCAAATCTTCTACTTTGAATAACTACTTCTTGCTTTCAGTAACTTGTTCTGTTCCTAATTAAAAGATTTGATTCCCTGAAATCGACATTTCTATAGTGAGATTTCTGTGTTGACAGTTTGAATATGTACTTCCAGTCATCACGATAGCAATTTGAAATGTTGTGCAGTTTGTAACCTGCAAAAAGGTAGTTTTATTTACTATAGGATATACAATAAAAAATTAAATATGTACCTACCTGGTATATAATAATCAACCATAAATAAAACCTACAAACTTTGTATTTGTACTTTACACTTCATCGGATTTTATAAAAAACAGTATAATTTTATAAAAGGAATATTCTATTTGGTCTTGACACTAATGACTTTTGAACTTTTGACAGCTTTCGGTCTCTTCTCTCACATGGTCTTTTACATAGTCAAGGAAACATCGACATATTAGTAAAGACTACATTCTCAGATCTTCTTACACCTTCAGGTTGTTCGAGGATCATTCTCACGAGATTTGTTTTATATGTCTGTATTATGCACTAATAGATGTTTTATATTCAAAGCACTAACAAGGTACATGAAACGATACCAATTTAAATTTCGCGCTGTTTGTGTCTGATGTGCGCATGCGCAGGTTTTATTTATTTTATAATTAAGAATAAAACAAATAAAATAAATTATTTATCAATTAAAATAATGGACCTATACGGACCTAACGCTAAAGAATACAATTTTGATTAAATTTGTCAATTTAGCATTGGATGGGGTGCTAAAGTGTAGTTTTTTTTTACCCAAAATTTAAAAAAATATTTATGAAAAAACTAAAGGGAACCTAACAAAAAAATTGTGGGACCTTGAAGGACCTAACGGGGACCTATGAATTAAGGTCATTTCCGACTCAAAATTCCATGGATGGGGTGCTAAGTTTGCATAGGTCGTTTATTAGGCATTGTGCTACTTTATAACAAATGATATTTATAGTATTTATCAATATTAATGGTTGGTTTTCTAGTTTTTCACATTGCTTATGAATATTAGATTTATAAATTTAAATAATTCAAAAGACTTCAATAGATATTCGAGCTGACAACAACAAAATTATGTACCATCTCCGTGTATAAAAAAGAAGAAGAGAAATATAAATTGATGCACCAATTAGAAATTGACAACACTTTCAGTGTTTTTATTACTAGCCTCCGTGATTACATCTTAAGGCTAAGGTAAAGCTCAAATTTAACACAGAAAGGTAATCTGGATTATTTAAATGAAGCAAAGAGTTAGTAATATTTTAGATTGTACTTTACAATGAATTCTACAGCTTTCCAATATTTTAGAACAGTAGCACTCTTGGTATTAACTCCCAAATGTTTCGACAATTATTTTATAGAGTTTGAATATTTAAATGGTAAGTTTCAGTTTAATTGTACTTGTTTTGAATAAGCGATAAATTATTTTTTTAGGTCCATGTTTTAGTGCAACTTTAAGTAAATGCTTAGGTTTAGGAATTATATTAGGTTCAGTATTAGTTAAAGTACCTCAGATTATAAAAATATGGAATGCCAAAAGTGGAGAAGGTATAAGCATATTGTCAGTGACTATGGACCTTAGTGCTATTAATATTTACATGTCGTATAGTTATGTAAAAGGATTTCCCTTTAGTGCTTGGGGAGATGCAGCATTTTTGGCAATACAAACCGTACTAATCGGTATTTTGGTGCTTTACTTTAATCGTAAAGTAACTCAAGCAGTAATATACCTTTTTGGATATTTAGTAGTAACCTTTATAATGATGTCCGGGATAACTCCAATAAACATATTATGGTCTTTACAAACTTTTAATATATTTTTAGTAGTAGTAGGTAAGCTAATGCAGGCCTCTACGAATTATAAGAATGGACATACTGGTCAACTTTCTGCAATAACTGTATGTATGTTACTTGGAGGTTCTTTGGCAAGAATATTTACTTCGTTACAAGAAACTGGAGATAATGTTGTCATATTGACTTATATAGCTTCATCTTTAGCTAACTTTATTTTGGTTGTACAATTGTACTATTATTGGAATGAAAAAGTCAAGACTGCTTAATCTTAGGTGGATAAAATTAGAAAAAAAAACTGAATATATTTTTTTGTTATTATAATTGTTATATTTACTTAAGTGAGAGTTATAATATATATAAATTATTAATTAATATTTAGTTTTGATTTAAATAATAACTCAAATAATCATTCTAAAATTTTGTCTATGCTTGTTTTGGAATTATGCGCACTGATTACTATTTTATTATAAATAAATATACCCACTTATATCCATATTCATTGTTCTTTTTACAACTAAATCTATTTGGATATATAATATATATATATATATATATATATATATATATATTAACCTTTGTAAAAAGTGACAACCGTGGCTTTGTTGTCAAGTGCAATAAACTAGACTCGGAATCGAGAGATTGTCGTAGAAACTTATAACGATTTGGATCCCAGATTTCCGATTTTAGTCTACCCGTGACTAACGGTATGTCACTTGAGTTTCAGCTTTTAGCAGAGATAATAGATAATTTGTCTATGGCTTTTAGTTTCTCCTTTGTTCCATTATTCTATAAGTCTAATGTAGACTATAGAATACTGGGATGATTACCTTGATATCTATACATATAATAAAACTGTAGAAATGTATATGTTTGTGCGCGCATCACATGAAAACTACTGATTCTATTCGAATGCGGTTTTCAAAGATGTATTTGTCTTCTTTCAACTTAACATCTGGTGTATAAAAATTTCTCTCCCATTCCTTAAATGGGGTGGGGTAAGAAATTTTTATACAACAATCACACGCCACGCGAACGACGTTGCGAGTACAACTAGTTTTTAATAAATATTTTTTTATACATAGAGAATTTTTATTATTGGCGTGAATATACCACGACGAAATCTTTAGCATAAAAGATATTCAACAAATATTTGGTCGGTTAAGTTTGTTTAATTTCCATAATTGATATTATTTATTATTCAATTTTGGTGGCTAATTTATCTTCAATGAAAACAGAAATAAATTAATAAATGCTAGGATACGTCTCGAATACTTATTATATTTTATTTACATTTTTTTATATTTCTATACAGGGCGAGCCTATGGCATCTGCTCACAGGCTGCTACAAGGCCAGGTACTGATTACTTTATTAAGTGGAAAAAGCAAGCAGAGCTATATGATAGGGTTAAGGCGGATCAAATAATGAGTATGCTTTAGGACAGGATAGCCCCAGTTATAACTTTGCGAAAAACTTTCTAGTAGATATACTGTACCATGGCCACCCAATTCAAGGAAAGTCAATCTGGAATACCGTTGGCTCAAAGATGAGAAAGGCACAGGGTCGGGTATATATAGTAGAAGACAGAGGATACAAGTCCAACTAAGTCTAGTTGCGTATGCTACGTGTTTCAGGTTGAAGTAATGGCCATACAATATTGTGCAACGGAGATCGTAAGTCAGGGTATAATGGGTAAAACCGAAGTCATATACTCGGACAGACAAGCAGCTCTAAAGGTGATAGTCTCGGCATAAATAAGCTCACAGTTGGTGTGAGACTGCGTTAGGGCCCTGACACATGCCGCAAATCGGAATTCTCTAACATTACCATTGATACCAGGATACTCAGGGTTTCGGGACAATGAGAAGGCTGATTAATTGGCCCGAGCGGGAGCTTATATCCAAATGATTGGCCAGGAACTATTCGGCGGGAATGCTGACACCTTCAGAAAGACAATCATTGAGAAATGGAGGCTAGAGAATGCCCAGGAGGGGTGGAAAAATGACCGGACAAGTCAAAGTCTTCAAGGGAGATAAACAGGCTGCTCAAAGTTACTTGGAGAGGCCACTGTCATAGCTATTAAGAGGGCAGGGCTAGACTCTAGAGATGATCCTATTTTGATAAAAAAAAATTGCCTCAAAGTGGATTTGACAATGGTTTAGATTCACTATATCGTCCAGTATAATATATTTTTTAAATTAATTACTCATTTATAATATTGACACAAAATTGGAAACAATAAAATACGGAAAAATAGGAAAAAAACACTTAAACAAAAAAAAACGAAAAATGAAAAGTCGAATATCATGAGCCCTCGAAAAAACCATTAAATAAACTAAAAAATGTGTAAAAAAATAGGTAAAAAAAGTACAAAAAAACACGAAAATAAGCTAAATTGAATAAGAAAAAATGAAGAAATTGAACAAATAAAAAAAAGAAATTGGAAAAATGGAAAAAACGGAATAATTAAAAAAATAGAATAGAAATGGAAAATTGTCTCTTTCGCCAGAGAATTATACTCATAATCATTAATTTTAATAAACTTATCATATTTTCGTTTCTTTTTATTGTATGTATCATCTTTCTAATATTTATATTTAAGTTTTTCTTCATAAATAATATATCTTCTTGAGAAATAAATTTATTTTCAAATTTTTCTTTTGGTGTAGATTCATTTTCATTTCTATAGGTCTCAATTTCATATTTATCTTCATATTCAAATTAAAACTTTTTATAATCACCCATAACTTTTTCTTCAGGATATTCAGTTACATACTCTTTATAATTTGGTGGTTTATCATAACTTATTCCATCCTTACAAGCAGCTTGTATTTCCTTACACTTTCTACCATCATCATCATTTTAATTCGATTTAGTCTTATATTTCGTTTCTTCAATTTTTTTCCATAGTTATTTTCATGAATTTCCCCACCTCACATTTGAATTCATCCTTATTTTTTTTCATTTCTTCTCATAACACATCACTTCAGTATTTTTATTTATTTCTTCTCATTGAATCATTTTGCTACTTCATTTCCTTTATATTCTTTTGTATATCATTCTTCTCTTTAAAATTTTTATTCATTTCTTCCTTTATTTTGTTCTTTATTTCCTTCTTCATTGACTTATTTTGCTGCATTATAGTTTTCTACATTTCCATAATCAGATCTACCCTTGGCTTACCCTGATTATCCCCGACCGTCCTAATTATTCCCTACCTGATTATCCTGATTAATCCCTACATGATTATCCGTTTTTTCTGTCTCCCACTTTTAATTTTATATACTTTTTAAATTTTTAGATTCGGAATATAAAAAAAAAATATTTCTTTCTCTCGATATTCACACACTTCCTATTAAATTATTTATACAAATGTCTGAGCTTGATAATGAAAAATCTCTTGCCAACCTGGGACACCTTCGAATCCATAAAATCTCTGGGATTGTGGATTCTACTTAAGAAATATCCAATCCAATATACAATTTTTTTTCTTGCTGTGGCGGGTTTCCTTTCTACTCCTCTACTTTCTAGCTCCTTCTTACTGCTGCTTGGTAGGTATATCTTTCTCTCTGCTCTTGTACTTTTCATCTCTGGCATCTTCTTCTATTTCCACCTGCTTTTTTGTTTTAGTTATTTCTTTTATAAGTAATAAATCCACACAACCATAGAATAAATTGATGAGAATGATCAGACGAATTTAATATCCTATTTCAACCCGTAAAACTTTGCAACCACAGTCTAAAAAAAATTCTTCATAATATCAATGGTATTCTATCGTTATATTAATAAGGCAGGACTTAGATATTCGTTGCAACACCCAATTTTTTGCATGGGAAATCCAAACTTTACAGAAAATTGTTCCAGGAAACCCATAGGATTTTTGCATGAATTGTTAGTACAATAAACGCGATAAAAACGAAAAAACAGAAGAACCCAGGAAAAATAACAAAAAACCCAAAAAACAATAGATTTTATTTAAAGAAAAGAAAAAAATCCAAAAAAATAAAAAACTCCTTGTGTTGTAAGGTAGATACGAAGTTCACCCGGTAAGCTAGTATAAAATAAAGAAACATCCATTTTACATATTTTACATCAATATTTTCGTTATAGAGATACAAAATGTAGATAATTTGTTTATTACTTTATTACACTTGAAATAAACAGTCGTTTTAAACAATGAATTAATAAAATATGATACTAATCTTGAAATTGTAGGCAGTAGGCCACTGAAGATTTCCTGAATAGTGCAGATCAATGCAGCCAATGCCCTTCTGGATCTGGCACTACTATTGGAAGGACCAGCACACACTTATATACACTTGGTGTAAACAAATAGTTCGTTTCCTCAACTCACAGCAGATGACGGCTAAATAGTTACGTCCTCCACAGAAAAGGCAGAACTCTGCCAAACTATTCTCTTCCAACTCGACACTTAACCCACCAGACAACATGAAACTACCTTCTATTCCACGGGCTCCCCACACAATGAAAAATATTTTATTTATGGTTAAGCGTGTGCAGAGAGTCCTTGCTACTCTAAATACCAACAAAGCAAGCGGCCTTGATAAAATACCTGCTTTACTCTTAAAAGCTTGTGCTCCTGAACTAGCGCCAGTTTTCACTAAACTATCATACGATACTGATATTTTTCCAGAATCCTGGAAAACTGCCCGAGTACAACCAGTCCCCAAGAAAGGCTGTAAAACTCTGCCTTCTAACTACAGACCCATAGCTCTTCTATCTGTTATTACCAAAACTATGGAGAAATACGTCAATCACGAGATCCTGAGCTACCTTGAGACACACAACCTTTTAAGTGACAGGCAATATGGTTTTCGCCAACAAAGGTCAACAGCAGATCTACTAGCATATGTAACTCATGTCTGGAGTGATACCATCCACCGCTATGGGGAGACTCAAATAGTATCACTAGACATCTCAAAAGCATTTGATAAAGTGTGGCATGCAGCTCTTTTGAACAAACTGCCTTCATACAAACTCTCGCAAAACGTTAGCAGATGGATATCCAACTTTCTCTCCAACAGGCGCATCCAAGTTGCTATAGATATAGATGGACATTTCTCCAACCTCTACAAGATCAACGCTGGAGTTCCCCGAGGATCGGCTCTAGCTCCTACTCTATTCCTTTACACATTAATGATCTACTAAAAGCCACTAATAACCCGATACACGGTTTTGCAAATGATAGCAACCTACACTGTAGCAAAACGCACAACCGTCCTATATCTCTAGATATTCTGGAAGAGGACCGAAGATCCACAACGGCTTCTCTCAATCAAGATTTGAGACTCCCACTAGTAAGCGTCACCACATTCGCTGAGCTGTTAATCAAGGCCCGAGATATAGAACACCGAGCCACTGAACAGCAAGCTATAGATCGCCAATCATCCACAGGGCAAGATATCAAGAAAGGGGGCAAATGTCAATTTTGTCAAAACATTGGACACGATATCTCCGTGTGTCGAAGGAAAGCAGCTGCTCTGGCAAACACAGAAAGCAATCAAAGAAAAAGCTACGTTACTCCTGACAGAAACAACAATCCAGCAGAAAATTCCATCCTGAGATGTTATGGATGTCAGAGACCTGGTGTCATAAGACGCAATTGTTCGCACTCCACTAGTTTATCCAGGTCAGCCGTAGGATTTTCGTTCTTAACTGTAAGCGAGCCATATCGTCTAGCGGTCAAAATTAAAGTGAATGGGCAATCCGATGCGGCATTTCTTGAGACAGGTGCTCGCAACTGCTTAGCCAGCCCCTCCTTAGCACTGATACTGGCTAACCAAGGATACCCAGTTACGACACAAGAAATGGACACACTTGCTGACAGAAATACCACTATAAAAAAATCCAAGCGATCAAGCCGACCATAAAATTACAAGAAAGAAGCATCAATACTACCTTCTTAGTATTTCCTGATATTCCACATGCACAAACACTCCTGGGAATAGATTTTATCCCTAAAGCTGGCTTAGTCCTCAAAAAAATCATTGGTACTTCCACGACTCTCCGCATATAAAGGTCGAATTACTATCCAAAGAAGCTAATCCCGTGACCAACATCAATTCCTGGTTATCCCACAGTCCCGAAATAGATCCCCTTCCATCTCTAGCCGCACTTACATTAGTTCCTACTCTTTTGAGCTTAATCCCATCAACAATCCCAGCAATTTTTGAACCAATGATGCTAGACCCGAAATCGATCACATCCAAATTTATGGACCAGACCCAGTTCCATGTTCCGATGTTGTCTACAACCTGTGGTCACGAACTTAATATATGATGGAAGATGCTAGAGCTGCAGTACTGGATTATTATGAAAATCCCGATCACTGATCAAATGGAAGATTCTTTGCTTCTCTTGAATGTCGACTGCGCCCTAACGAAGCTGTCAATCTATTCACCGCTGACCGACAGTACACCACCAAATGATGCCTCGTAGACAGAAAATTTTAAAACAACAAGTGCAGCTCCTGTTAGAGAAACGAATTATGGAAGAATGTCAAAGTGCATGGTCGTCACCTACAGTAATAGTTCCAAAACCAGGAGGCGGAATTAAATTATGTATCGATTATCACCGTCTAAACGTTGTCACCAAACCTGATCATTAACCACTACCACGACTGGACGACCTATCTCATTCAACTGGTTGTATTTTCACCATGTATTTTCACCATGGATCTCCAAGCTGGATACTATAAGATTCCAATTCATAAAGATGACAAAGATAAAACCTGTTTCATCACTCCTTTTGGAACATATAGGTTTAACAGGATGCCTTTTGGGCATGTTAACGCTCCTTCTTCCTTTTAAAGACTAATGGACCGGATACGTTCGCAACTTCCTTGATCCTGCTCTCATCTGAAGGTCCTCATCACGTGATGAAATTGCAACAAACCTTCTAGCCAAATCCAAACTGCGACTCAATAGGGATAAGTGCAATTTCGAAACGACATAAGCCAAATATCTGGGTAACATTATTTTGAACCTAGGAATTCGGACTGACCCCAGTAAAGTTTAAGCCATTAAAGAAATGAAAGCCCCGTCTAACCCGAAACATGTCAATATCTTTCCTTAAACGTGTAGTTATCGCCGTGTCATTGCTAGCTTTTTAAATGTGGCTAAGCCACTTGGTCAATTGGCCCGCAAGGACGCAAAATGGGAATGGACACTACTTCAAGAGACAGCTTTCCATAAACTAAAAGATGCTCTTACCTCCGCTCCAATTATACGAACCGACGCCAGTGCCTATGCTCTGGGAGCTGCTTTACTGCAGGGGTAGGGGTCTGATGAACGTCCCGTGGAATCTGCTAGTCGCCTTCTAACCAACCATGACAACCACCGGTTGTTACATTTTAATGGGTAACACCCACCCGGTCTCTTAACTTTAAGAACAATGTACCAACAACAAAAAAAAATCGCTAGCACAAAAATTTCTTTTTCGGGGATTCCTCCATTAGCACTAGCTCAGCTCTATGTATAATTGGGGATTCCTGCAAAACAGGAAGAAAACATTACAAATCGCACTGACCAAGAACCGGTAAAGTTCTGGACTAGACCTGTTCTTAACCAGTGGAATAGGGTATTGAGGAATAAGTTCAATAGTAGAGTGGTCAGTGAAGTGTTCTTGATTAAGAACAGTAGCATAATGTTCTCTACAACGGTTCTTTAAAAATTTTTGTTCGTCCTTATTAAATCAACATTTTCGCTTTTGAGTGAACATAGTTTTTTGTGAATAGGCCCATAGAGTTCGTTTGTGGCGTTGAAGAAGCGACGAGAATCGTGAGAGTATGCGAACGTCTGGATATAATTTGCTTTGTCTCATTCTTAATCCTGGAAAATTCTTGAAGCGCATTCAAGTTGTTGGGATTATTTATGGAGGATTTGAATAAGCTTAGGCTTACGTTCTAAAATTTCCTTGATTTGAACACGATTTTCATTAAACCAATTCTCTGCTTTCTTCACTTGGTGCATACCAATACCGATTTTACTTTACTTTAAGATACTGTACCTTAGTTCATTTCAGTACATATTAGGGTGTGTGCGACTGGCTTCTTCCATAGGGCATGCCTTCTAAACGTTGAGTCGGTAATTTCTCGGTTCTAAAACGAAGTCTTGGGTTGCATACTTTCTTTGGTTGAGGTATATTTTGCAATTACAATTTTAGTTTAGCTGTTACGACTCGATGGTCCGTGCAGCACTCAACATCTACACAAGCTTTTAAAACGAGTACTTTGCTTATGTTTCTTGCGTGAACAATGATATAGTCTAGCGGTCTAGCGTATGCCAGTGGCCTGACCATGAGTGAAGCCAAGTGCCTTTAAATTTATTGTGCAAACGGAATATTGTATCTGTTTACCAAATCATGTTCAACGCATTTAGTGAGTAACTGTTCACCATTAGCATTCATGTTTTCCAATCTATGTCTTACAATAGCCCCCTGTCGTGCGTTGAAGTCCCAGAGCAGTAAGATTCTATCTCGGTCTGGCACGAAACGGAAGATACAGACAAGCTCTGGTAGAAAGCTTCTTTTGTTTCTTGATCAGCGGCAAGGGTTGGAGCATATGCACTTATAATAGAGTGATAGTAATAGTTTTATAATAGTTTTAGCGTCTTAAGTTTTTGTGATATTACGCAGGGTACTTGATCTAACTGAGATGCAATAAAATTCTTTACTGCTATGGCTACACTATGGACAGATTTTTTAGTTTCAGGGTGGTAACCTTGCAAAAAAAAGTGTATGTTGCTTCTTGTTGACTTCCTTCTTCTGTTAATCTAGTTTCACTTAAAGATGCGATATCAATGTTAAATTTGCATAATTCACTTGATATTAAAAGCAGTTCTTCTATCGGTATATTTAGATTTTGTACTGCCCATTAAGTTTCTTACATTCCAGGTTGCTACAGTTAAACTTTTTGTTAAATTTTTTTTTCGAGGCAGTGCTCGCTTAGGCATCTCTTCCAGGAGATCCGAATGGAAAGGTATTTTACCCTTGTATTGTTTTATCCCATTCGAAAAAATCATTATTTGATAACATTTAAAAAGAGAAAATTTTGAATAGACGCCAGTTGACTGGAGGTGTCGTCTAATAAGGGTTTTATGCGCTTGCTTGGATGTGGATGGCTGCGTATTAATTAAGCTAAGACAGGTACGCTGCTGGATAGCTGCAGCTGCAGCAAAAGAGAAGTTATATACGATGGCACGAAATAGATCGCGACGACCGAGCTTTTTCCATTGCTTAAGTGTCAATCAAGGTGTCATTTGCTACACCCTCCTTCATAACCGTTGGAGCTGGAGAAAGTAGGGGAATGCCATAATAATGTTAGATACAAATATCCTGATGCGCAATATCTAATAGGTATGAATCAGGACATTTTTAAGGAAGAGTGAGAGGCGCAGCTTTAAATAGACAGACTTAAGTTGATATCGACCTTTCCAATTTGCTTCAGTTTGTTTATGAACATCATGCTTATGACGATATCATGTTTTGGCATATACTATAATTATGCTATTACCCCAGAGATATTTACTCCAAACTGGCTTAATTACCTTTTGTTACCAAAAACGATACTCCTACAAACTTGCCTCCGACTCACTCAGTAGAGGATTTTTGGGCTTTACTGTCTAATAAGGTTTATCATAAAGGCTGGAAAGCCCAAGATAAAGAAAAATTTAGACAGAGAAGTTGCATAAATCTTAGAGAAATTGATCTCAATTTCGTCCAGGACTCATGATAGATATTCAAAAAAATTTGCGGCTGATAATAGCATCTTACATAATTTGATAGTACCTATAGTATTAAGTTGTAATTTGTGATAACAAGTTAAGGTTTAAATGAATTTCTTTATTGAAATAACACCCAGTAAATATTTATTTATTCCAAAACTTTTAGGTCTTACGTTATCACATTCATATAATAAAAAATTAAGCTTAGTTTGACGGTTTGTACAGATTTTTCTTATTTTTTTTTATTGAAATGATTAAAATAAACTACCACTTATACAATATTAAATTACGGTCTTGAAATTTTTTATACATAACAATAACCGGTGTCTACATCATAGAGATATATATCTCTATGGTCTACATACGCGCACGTATAGTTATATAGAATTACAAGTATTAAATTTAAATCATTTTTAAAGCTATACTTCTTGTCGTACGTAATCGTAATGTTATTTATCAAGAAGCGGAAGATGGAAATGATCAAAAAGAGCCATTATAACATAACTCATTTGTATCAATCGTTAAATTTTAAAAATCACGTCGTACACTAAAACTAAAATTTAAATTAATTGCTTTCATGACCTAAAAGGATAACTAATCTTATTTCAAAGTATGTTTACATAACAGATTCGTAAATAAAATAATGAATAACATCATCATATTTTTTTAGATACTACTTTGTTACAGAAGTTTTAAGTGTTACATATCTTTTAAAATGTTAAAAAGACAGAATATAACGTTTAATGTGTCTGGGGTGCAACATACAGGTATGCTAGATAAGTTTTAAGTTAAAATAAACTTTACTAATTTTTATAGTCTGTCGTTCCAATGTCTATGTACTGTATTGCTAGGTACGGTTTAAAATTTGGCAGACATTAACATTGTTATTGTTTTTTTTTATCCAAGACATTTTAAAACCAAAAATAATTTATAAGAATGTAGTAATAGAACTAATAGATTGTTTGCATATTAAACATTTAGAGAAGCTTTCAACGATATGTGTTCTACTTGAAAGCAGCGGATGAGAGAGACAACTGACAAGGAGACGCACAGAAAGCGTTGACTTACTCGAAACTGGAAGATGGGATATAGGTCAGTAAAAATAGCATTTAACTTTGCACTAAATTTCCGATCCAAATTTCTTTTTTTATAAGGTTTCGGATAACTTACTGAGTATAAAATCACAAAATGCTGACAGATCTAGGTGGCGCTAGAGGCGCCATCTTGAAAAAACGTTTTCGGCCGATATCTCGGAAACTATGCACTTTAGAGCAAAAGTCATATAGACCATTATTATAGAAAATAAAATTTTGCATTTTTTGTTTCCAGCAAACTTTTTTGTAAATCTTACCGTTTACGATTTATGGCTCATTTAATGAACCGATTTTTCGATCGCAGCCAATAACTCTTGAAAGATTAGATTAACTAATAAAATGCATCCATCCATTTTTAAAGATCCGTTTATTCTCTACAACTTTTGTTCTAAACTTTTTTTTCTAATGTCCATAGTTTTTGAGTCATAGGACGTTTTATGTTGGACTACCGAGCGAAAAGTTGAAAATTTCAAGATACGCATAGAATATAATAGTACAAATTCAACAAATAAATTAAAAAATATTCCGATTGTTTATGTAGTTTACAAATAATAGTTTAATTCCTTACCTGCAATAGTAACAAACATTTTTTTATTTTACTTAATTATATTTCGCTGCCGCGTCACCCGCCGAGCGTCGACATTTCTTCATTAAACGTCCTATAACTCAAAAAGTATAGACATTAGAAAAAAAGGTTTAAAACAAAAGTTGTAAAGAATAAACGGATCTTTAAAAATGAATTGATGCATTTTATTGATTAATCTCATATTTTAAGAGTTTTTGGCCGCGATCGTAAAACCGGTTCATTAAATGGGCTATAAATCGTAAAATGTAGGTTTTACAAAAAAGTTTACTGAAAACAAAAGATGCAAAATTTTATTTTCTATAATAATGGTCTTTATGACTTTTGCTGTAAAGTGCATAGTTTCCAAGATATCGGCCGAAAACGTTTTTTCAAGATGACGCCTCTAGCGTCACCTGGATCTGTCAGCATTTTGTGATTTTATGCTCAGTAAGTGATCCCAAATCTTATAAAAAAAAAATTTTGGATCGGAAATTTAGTGCAAAGTTAACCCGAAAAAACGGCTATTTTTACTGGCGTAATAGCGAGAGTTTCGTTACTAATTTTTGTGACGTTGTATATGTCGTAACACCTATTCTGAACCGATCATTAATAGCTTTTTTCTAAAACTTTTTCCATTTAAGCATAAGTACATTCGAAAACATTACTGCAATAATAAACATTTTCCTTAAGGCTTTTTTTGGTTTCGAAACATTTATAAATATTTCCTGTAACTTTTTGTGGCATCATTGTATATATTTACTTTTTTAATCGGAAAACTTTTTCCACTAAAATCAAAATAATAAAATAATAAATCAATATTTTGAAAATGACCCTTGCTTATTTATCTTGATAGATATGTCCAATTTGTCAAGGGTCGTTTTTTCAAAACTAAAAATGCCTAAAAAAATGGAAATAATTATTTTTCTAAGCTTTCGACAACCAGATCGTTTGTAGTTTTCAAAGGTAATTTTTTTAAAAGTATTTCTTCTTATTTTAATGCTTTTGGGTTTTAAATTATAAATTTAATTTTTATTACATAAAGAAAAAGTTAAATATTGACAAAAACAAATCGTTGTCAAAATCGTTAAAAAATGGTAAAAATCATTAAATATTAGTGAAAACCGTAAAAAAATGTAAAATAGTTAATAATTGGAAAAAACGTTAAAACTTATGAAAACATAAAAAAAAAATTTTAAAAGTAGTAAAATTCGTTAGAATTAAAAACAAAACATTAAAAAATCATATAAATTGTTAAAAAATTATAAACAGTCTAAAATTGATCAAAATCGTTAAAAAATTGTAAAAAACAACTGGGAATCAAACCGGTTAAAAAGTTAATCAAAAATAGTTAAAATTCGTTTAAATGGGTAAAAATCTCAATGATTAAGAATTGGTAAAAACAGTCCAAAACCCAAAAAGATTACTGAAAAAAATGGTCAATTGATAAAAATCTTTAAAAAAATAATAAAAATAGTTAAAAATTGGTGGAAATGGTTTATGAATTGGTAAAAACTGTTAAGAATCGATTTGGTAAAAATAAATAAAAAATTGTAAGAATCATTTAAAAGTTAACAAAAACCTTTAACAACAATAAAAACCTTCAAAAACTGTTAAAATCGTAAAAAAAGTGTTAAACATTGTTTAAATAAAACAGTTAAAAATCGTTCAAGCCATTAAAAATTGGTGAAAAAAATTGATAATTTGGTTTTTGCTGTCCACGTGCTGCTAAAGTACATTACTTGCAAAGCTTGACTAACATTATACGAGAGCCGAAAGTTCTTATAATTTATATGATACACGAGTAAAGCTCGGTGGTACAGGTACTTAAATTTAAAAAGACAAATACCTATTTTTTATAATATACGAAAACAATTGATTTATTTGGTCTACTCTTAAACGCTATCTATTGAAGTAGTTTTAGTGTCGCTTTGTCGGTAAAGCAGTTAGTTGCTGCCAACTAAAAAAATGGTAATAATACTACTTGCGAAAAAATGTATGGAAGAGTCCCGAATACTAAATTTCTAAGTTTCTATTGTTCTTCTGATTTGATATTTCATAAAATTTTCTTTCAGTTCAAGCAGATGAGATTGGACCTGAGACTACTCTTAATACTTATCTACGAGAAAAGGCACAACTTACGGGCACAAAACGAATGTGTCTAGAAGGAGGTTGTGGTACTTGTACTGTAGCTGTAGAAGAGACTGTAAATGGAAAGAAAAATGTGCTTTCTGTTAAATCTGTAAGAAAAAGGATAATGATAAAGATTAATAACAGTTTAACATACATACATTTACATGATAATTTGTTTATTAAACACAAAAATTGTTGGCTTAAAAATATAAACGATAATCGATACTTTAGTGTCGCTATGTTTTTTTAAATTTTATAAGTCTTTCTTTGCTTTTGTAGAATTTTCCGAATATTTAAAGGTAGATTTGCAGTAAATTACGTTAGAATTGCTATTTTTAAAGCACAAATATTATATATTTATATATTGGGTATGTGTAGGTATAGATTACAATATTTACAATATTTGAATTTCAAATAATGAATTATATACATAGTTTATAGAAATTTCATTATCAAAATTTGAGTATAATGATTCCAAGAATTTTTAATAAATAAATAAATATCTTTGAATAGCAAAGGTTATCAGTTTAGTTTTATTCTATATTAAAACTACTCGATAATGCTAATTGGTAGATTTTTTTTATTATCTACTTCTACATCCGCAAAAAGAAGCTAAATATTCTCCTATATTACCTGTTGTGCGCTTAATGCAATAATTTTGTATCAATAGAGAGAGTTTAACTTCTTATTCAACAAAATTAATAATAAAACATAAACTAACCAAGCAAACTAAACCAAATTAAAATAAAACTAATCAATCGTACGGTGGATGTACCGTGTATCCCAAAAAGTTTTATACAAATGGAGGAAAATCTTATCTTGCATGTCACAAAAAAAATCTTCATAAAATGCTCTGCATGACACGGACATCCATAATTTAGTATAAAAATGTCAATGCCTTTGCTGGAATAGAAGAAAAATAAAAAAAAATAATTTCTGCTGAAGAATGAATGTTCAAATTCAAATGGAGATGCCTATAATTTACATAGTAACTTCAACGTCCCTTTCTAAACAGATAATTGTTCTTTAATTAAATTCATTGATGACATTTCTAATTACATTGGGTGTAATACGTTCACATTTTTCTTTTATTACTCTTTCTAGATGGTCAACATCTCGAAATGGCCTCTTAAGGTAAACCTTTTGTTTTAAATAGACCCAAAATAAGAAGTCCAGAGAGGTAAGGTCTGAAGAACTTGGAGGCCAAAGAAAGTCCACATACCTCCCTATCCCTATCACACCAGTTTACATTTCCTAATTTAAACATGGCTGCAGTTTTTAGTCATTTGCTTATTACAATGTAACAATTGGTAACGTGTTTCCTGAAAAAAAATTTTGCATTCATGCAATTTTAAGAAAAAGTATTGCCCAATAATTTTGTTTTTAACCATACAGTTGTTTTAAACGAATACTAGAAACGGCACGATTTTGATGAATAAACATTTTTCTCTCAATTTAATTTGAATATTTAATCTTCAGCAGAAATCTTTTTTTTTCTTTATTCCAGCGAATGCCTTGAGATTTTTATACTTAATTATGGATGTCTAGTCTAGGTCATGCAGAATATTCTTTTTTTAGCAAGCAAGATAGGATTTTCCTCCATTTATTAAAACTTTTTGGGACACACTGTATTTGAGTTTCAGTTGTTCCAGAAGGTTATCAACCATACTAGAAGGTTCTGGATCACCGTGAAAATTTTGGCAATTCTGAATTAGTGAATGACAGCTATATTTTGGTAGAGTTGTCAGATTAATTGCCTCGATATTGATCACGCAGTCGCTAAAACGGTCTCCCTTTTAAATTCATTCCTCTGGAATGCTCTCTGTTAGATATCCTTTGCGGTCATCTACGTTGAAAGGCAAACATTGGTCGAAATGAACTAAGATTATTTTTCATATGATATTATTGGTGACTTGATAGATCACATTAGTAATCTTCTTCTGTACAACGCTTAGACCCTCCCAATTCTTATGCCGTTTCAGACACAGAAGTTTTCTTCGAACGTGATCACTTTCTCTGTAGCAGGCTTCATTTGCTCGGACGTCGTAGGATGGTTTCAATCGATCAGTTGGTAAATGTAGATTGTTAGAAACCATCTCACGTGATCCATCTTCGTTTGTAAATTGAATACGTAGCTTTCACCAGATACATCTTCACCGTATCGGGATCCAAACACCAAATCACACGGCCGTCTCATCTCTATACCGAAAAGGACATTGGTTGGAGTTTGTCTTGAAGATTCGTGAATGACATGTAATTAAAAATAATGAAATTTATTTGTTTCAGTCTCTTTAATGTACCATTAGTAGGTAGTTTACCATTGTTCGGTTCATCCTTTACATTATTTCATCTTACTGAGGATGAAAGGGGGAAGTTCTCATAGTCCTAATTTTTTACAGGCTTCCTAGAGCAACCTGCTCTCAAAATCAACATATAAACTCGTTTTCCAAGATTTTGGCTAAAGTGACTGCATTCTGATTGCTGCCAGATATTGCTGTATGGCAGTAATGAGTCTGGTCTGTGGTCCATTACTTGCAGAACAGAAAGTACATTATTGGCATCAATCCTTTATCATCGAATTAACTTACCCAGCAGAAACTTTTACGTATCTTCTGCAATGTCGTCTTAAAACACAGGTATCCACTAGACTTTCCATCATAAATATAACGCAAAACTTCAGGTACACAAGTTTTTAGAATTATCAGTGGCTGCTTGAATTCGCTTCTATCAGCATTTTCCACAATTCAGTAGACATCCTTAATTACCAAGGAACTCCATTGCACCCAATACGACCTTGGGTTCTGAAAAGACGACGATATCTCTAGTTAAATTGGACGATAATCTATCAAATTCCACTCCCAGATTTGTTTTACCTCGGGATCGCTTTCCTGACATTGCTTCATTCTTTCCAGGTCTACTCGTCACTGGTGAAATCGATCTGACACAGAGTAGCTGCTTTCTGTTCCAAACCACGACAGTGGGAAAAATATTAACATCGTACCTTAGACGGTTCTTTTTGGTTAGCAATCTCTTCAGCAGATTAATTGCTTCTTGTAGACTTTGTTGATTCAATACTTCTCGTTGTACCTCGGACTTGACCCTGACACGCCTTGGTTGTTACTGCATATTCTTACACCAGTGATAAAGCATCTACCAAAACTTTCGGCTGTGCATGTTTCTTAAACCGTCGACAAAAGCTTACACCGCTAGACACTTGAGAGTGCTTTCTGACACAGAGGGATAGGCAAAGCCTACTATTCTGGCGATGTCAGCTTTTAATTCTTGGATTAGTTTATTAGCTTTTTGCCTTCTGTTCTTCAGCTGGGATTGGCACACTTGCTCTAGCTTTGCGTGAACATTTCTAACCTCTTCACTAATTGTTTAAAATCCTCTGACTCCTCGACAGAAAAAAATTGTAATGCATATAAGGCTTCTCCATACAATGCTACAGTAAGGGTTACCACCTTATTTCTAAGGATCATCCCTTGGCAGCTTTTGCTGCATTAAACTGCTTTAAGGAATTAGTCCAGTGCGTCTTATCATCAAAAGTGGGTGGCTACCTTCTTAGTTTAATACCTCCTAAAATCTCAGAGTGTTGCCGCTGTTCATCTCTGAAGACTTGATAAAACAACCGATCTTCAATCATATCCAGCAGCTTAATTTCAAGGGACGATAAATCCATAATATTTGTCTGATAAGATAGTGGTTGCGCAACTTGTTCTTATAATCTTAAAATTTCTTTCTTTTGCCTGGATACTTTTCCGGATATGGTTGCTATCTAAGTAGACTAATTGGATAAATTGTCAACCGTATGCTTAAACAGTGTGTAGTTGATTTGATTGCATACCTCGGTGGAAAGAATAGCCATCTTTTTATTCATCTAATTGAATATCTCGGTAAAAAACATGGTTAGCCTTTCATTTAACTTCTCATCCATCTGATTGGAAATCTCGGTGAACATTCTGAATATCTTCTCATTCTGCTAGAAAATATCCATGGCAAATGCAGACATATTGGCGGAATGTGTGGTCATCTTTTTATCCATCAGAGTGGAAAATTGGGCATCAAGAGCTCATTGGACATCTTCAAATTTGATGGATTCGAAATCAATTTCTTGTCTCACGTAGTGTTCACGTAGCCGCCTAACTAGTACTATTTTCGCCCGAGTTGTATCCTATATGCTTGCTTTTTAGTTTTTCTAGAAGGTTATCGAACATTCTAGAAATTCTGGATCAGTTCATAACAATTATGGGTGGGTTGAGTTGTCTGATGGATGACCTCAATCTTATTTATGCAACCATTAAAGAATGATTTGTTAAAGGTTATAAAAATATTTAAAGAAAATAACGAAAAATTATAAGAAATCAATAATTCAGTTGTAAAAAATAAAAAATTATAATAGCAAATTAAATAATAAAGATTAATGGATAAAAATTTAATTATACATCTTTTGCTTTTATTTGTAACTTTTCTGCTCTTACTTACCGTTGTTTTAGTGTCTTGTATCTATTCTATCTTGCCATGGTTGGAATATTCATACCATAGAGGGTATAGGAAATAAACGGATAGGTTACCATCAAATTCAGAAAATACTTAGTGATAATTACGGAACTCAGTGTGGTTTTTGTTCACCAGGAATGGTAATGAATATGTTTGCATTAAAAGAATCTGGTCAAACTACCAAACAACAAATTGAAGATTCATTCGGGGGTAATATTTGCAGATGCACAGGTTACAGACCTATTTTGCATGCGTTCCAACAACTTGCTACAAATGAAGGTACTGCTTATTCTTATAATATTAAATCACTCTGTAAAATAATATCCATTTACTTCACAGAAAAACTTCCGGATATAGAAGAACTTAAGCTGTGTAAAAAGGATCCAACAAAAAAGTGTTATGATGTTTGTAAAAAAAAAGATAACTATTTTTTGGAAGTTGGTGCAGCCAAATGGATGAAAGTGCATACTGTAAACGATTTATTGGAATTATTAAATATTTCAGACACTAGCAATTACATTTTAGTTGCAGGAAATACTGCTAGAGGTATAAGTAATTCAAATTTATACGGGGGTATATTCGCCCTGTTAAGCAAGTGGCGGCATGTCGCGGCTTGACATTAAACTATTTGCTTAATCAAAATATCAAAACGTTAATAATAAAACTTTCGCGCGCAATTGTTGCACAATGATAAAAATGACAAATTATCCATACAAATGTGTTCATAATTACATAGTGTAGGTATAATTGTGATAATAAGTCACTGACTAAAAGTGTTATTTTATTATTATCATAATTAGGCACTCGCTTAAGAGGGCAAATAAATATTTTTTTTAACATTTTTTCGGATTTTTAACATTTGTTTGAGATTTTGACGTTTGTTTTTTTGATCTTAAAGCGTGTTTTTTATTTTTACTTTTTTTCGTTTTTAAACGTTATTTTTTTATTTTTAACGTTTTTCTTCTTTGTTTAATGTTATTTTTTCCATTTTCATTCCATATTTCGCTATTTCAATATTTTTTTCGGTTTGTCAACATTTTATTGACTTTTTGTTTTTGACAATTCTACTCTAAATGACAGTTTCGCGGCTTCATGTATTTATAATTACATAGTGTCGGTATAATTGTGAAAATAAGTCACCCACTAAAAGTGTTATTTTCTTATTATCATAATTAGGCACTCGCTATATTTCGCTATTTTAACATTTTTTTTCGGTTTGTCAACATTTTATTGACTTTTTGCTTTTGACAATTCTACTCTAAATGACAGTTTCGCGGCTTCATGGATGCAGTCACACTAAAAGTTTATAAATAATTTGTGTATAAATGTACAAATAATTTTATGTAGGTAATGATAATTTACATTGATTATAAGTAATAAAAGTAGTTGTTACTTACATCTTATTTTGTCTACGTTTTTGGAATGGAAGGTTAGTTTACAGTATCTACTAATTATTTTCAAAAAGATTTTTATCTTGTTTAACAACAGAAGTATAACTTTTTCCGTGCGTACATAAGTACACTCACACATACCTATTTTTTAACAATTTGCAATATTTTGGTTTTTAACGATATTTTGTTTTTTTAACGTTTTTCGGTTTTGTAATGTTTTTTGGGCTTTGTTATTCCCTTTTATTTTATATTTTTTAGTTTCTAAACTGTTTTTTTTATTATAAATTTTTTTAAGTTTTTAAAATTTCTTTTTACTTTTGAAATACGTTTTTTCTGAATTTAAACTTTTTCTCCGGTTTTGTAACGTTTTTTATATTTTAGACTTTTATCGGATTTTTAATTTTCTTTTTGGTTATTGGCCGTTTTTTCAGCTTTCTTTTATTTTGTATTTTTAACATTTTTTCGGTTTTTAATGTTATTTTTTTGCCTTTTTTTTTTGGAGTTTGGGATTCAACTAAAATCACGAACGATATTGTACTTGCAGTAACGAAAGTGTAAACGCTGTGATAGTAGTGACATCTTTACCTCTAATTGCAAACCAAAATTCGATTTGACAACAGTTAAATGGTCAATGTTTTTGGAAATATTTTTCAAAACTGGTAAAGCGATAGAATAACTAATATTCTGCATTTTACATTTGTTCATTAATAACTCGCTTTATTAAGTAAGACACTATTACAGTTTTCTGTAATAATACTTTATTAGTGTAAGAGTTGATAGAAGCAATAGCAGTTTTCGTCAAATTAAATACGGAATGTCCCAAGCCACAATACTGAGACCTATACTATTTACAATATATTAACGAACTGTTCGACTTACTTACATATGTCCATATATGCAGCTTTGCTGAGGACCTCTAGTTCAGCCAATCTTACCCAGAAACCAAAACGCAAAACAGACTGCATATTAACATTCACAAACATCTGCGGGTTAAATGCCAAGGCAATCTTTTATGAAGACCGGAATTGAGAAGAACTAAAAAATAAAATTGGGAGTGACTTTGGCATAATTACTGATTTTTTCCAATATAAATTACCCACCGTTAATATGATCAAGACCAGTTTTGTACCGTTCACAAGCTACAGTGCAATATGCCAAAATACAAGAAACTAGCTATGAAGAACTCTAATGGCACTCCTCAAATAAGTTCAAAAGATAATTTCAAGTATCTGGGTATCTAGATAGACTGCCATTTGAGATGGAAAATTCGAAGCAAGCACTAAACAAAAAAAATTCGAAAAGAGGTTGACCTTAAAGGCCATCCTTGCAACTTCCCGCTAGTTTTAACCGCAAAGCTATAGTAACGTAACGTATTTTGACGTTTTTGACTTTTTTTGAAATGTTTAAAAAGCCATATATTTGATTTTGATGTTCAAGATGGCATTCGACGCAGTTTTTTGAGACCTAAAAACGTTACTAGGAGTGCAAAATCGATTAGTCAAAAAATCTCTAAGTTATTGAAAAAAAAAACACTTTTTTTGAAATTTTTCGACAACGATATCTCACGAACAAATCAAACGATTTTAATTCGCAAAACGGCATTCGACGTGGTTTTTTAAACTTAAGAGCTGATTAGGTTATAAAATTGATCGATGTAATGGCCAAAAAGATATGCCCAAAAAACATCATTTTTACCTATTGTTTTTCGGTTATTTTGAAATTTCTCGAAATCTACTTCTTCGATTCGGTTCAAACTTACAGGAAGTCTAAGTTAGATAAAACTTTTTAGAACGCTTTTTATTTCATTCCGATCGGTCAAGCCGTTCAAAAGTTATAAGAGGTTTACATACATACATACATACATATACACACACACACACACACACACACACACACACACACACACACACACACACACACACACACACACACACACACACACACACACACAACACACACACACACACACACACACACACACACACACACACACACACACACACACACACACACACACACACACACACACACACACACACACACACACACACACACACACACACACACACACACACACACATACAGACACACACACACACACACATACATACATACATACATACATACATACATACATACATACATACATACATACAGACACCCTCGTAAAAATAGTCAGGGGAGGTTCCAAATACCTTAAAACGTTGAGACCCGATGAAAACTCGATTTTCGAAAAACGGGGTAAAACCAATAACTTCCCGATTTTAAAAATTTTGTTAGCGGGAAGTTAAAAATACGATGCTTCATCCCAAAATTTAAAATCTGCCAAAAATTTTACAGTACTGGTGAGCTAAAAATTCTATATTATGCTTCAGTCGCACTTATTCTATGGGATTATAGCATGGACTTGCAAAACGTTACTATGATAAAATTGAAGTAATACAAAAATGAATACTAAAAATTATCTTTGCTAAAGCTCGAATATTTCCAACGGATTCGTATATGAAGAAAATGGAATTTTTTAATTCCGACACAAAAGGCAAACCAAAGCAATAGTGCACAACTACCATACACATAATAAAAAAGAACCTTTATACGTACCTACGGTAAATAAGACCATAGGCCAAATAAACTTCAACTTTCTTAATCTCAGAATCTATAATATGCTACCAACAGAAATTAGACAAATAAATTCATACTCTCTATATAAAAATAAAGTAAAAAACTACGCGTGCAATTAAGACAAAATATGCTTGAAATAATATCGTAAAGGTTTCTGCCTCACGGGGTTTATCTAAATAGTTATAAAGTGGGGATAAACAACTAGAAACACAAAATATAAAATATACATTTAAAAAAATACAAAATAAAAATAAATATTCTAATAATATTGTAAATAATTTAATTTACTTATTACCGATATAAGACACATATTCATAAGCCACACGCGGATTAGTTTCCTTGTGGCATTGATTGCTTGTTTTATTGTTCTTGAATGTTTAAATTATTAGTTTTTTCTTTATTAAGTACTTTATATTACCTTGTATTAATATACTCACATTTACTCTGTATTCTGTGTAACTTATTCATTTCAATAAAACTATTAGCTATTCAATTATTATTGTATTGTATTGACGCTTTTTAAAGATCAAACAGTTCTAGGAGGTAAACGTTAAAATGCTTTCAGATTTAATCTATATTAATTTTTTAATCAGTCAAATATTTTCATTATTTATAGTCAAATTTTGTCTAGGTTTGGAATAGTTTTCTGGTAGATTCCAATATACCTACTAGAAAAAAATTCTTAATTTGGCGATGTTACATACTTTAAAACTGAAATGAAAATGATCCTAAATAAATAAGTTTTAATTAGGTATTTTCTTTTTAGGAGTCTATAAAAATGGTCCTACACCAAACCTATATATAGATATAAAAGATGTCTTGGAACTTACAACATATTCAATCAATGCGTATCGGTTGAAATTAGGTGCTAACGTAACTTTGACCAACTTTATGAATATTTGTAATCAGAATTCCGGAAACAACAATTTTTCTTTTTTATCAGAAATAGCAAAACACATTGCTCTTGTTGCAACAGTACAAATCAGAAATGTAAGTAAAACACCGTAGTTCAGTACAACTTTTCAGAGCAGCAGCCAACAAAGTGACCATAGCCATTATGATATCCAACCTCCGATAGGAGATGGAACTTTAAGAAGAAAAAGAAGTAATACACAATGCGATAGGTTGAATAATTACTAACAAGAGAATCAATTGATTAAAAATAATTATCTTCGACTGTGTCTTATCCGCCTATAGCATTAGCTATAAAATATTATAAAAAAATGTTTAATTTTGTTGGCAACCCTGTAAAAAGAGACCAAAAAACCATAAGGCAAAAATGGAAAAGTATCAAATTCTTAATTTCACCCGTTGCTGGTTCGGCTTATGTTACTCAGGCATAGTCAATATTCGTTCTGATCGAAGATTGGTTGAAACAGTAACCGATATTCTATAAAATTTGTATTTGGGGCCAGTTTTGCTGGAAAAGCAGAGAGGCCGAAAAAAGGCAGAAAACGAGAAGTACAAAAAGCCCCAAATTTTCAATTTCACCCTTTGCGGGTTCGGCATGGGTTACTGACGCGCAATCGATATTCGTTCTGATCGGATATTGATTGAAATAGTATCCGAAATTCTAGAAAATGTGTTGTTTCTTATATTACCCTGGGAGAGAGGTTTCTTATTATGTATTGGTGAGATAGTTTCACGATGTATTATCGAAAATAAAAATCTGCTCTAGTTTTGTAGTAAAGATTTAGCTCGTTACGAGTGGGAAAGTAAAAAAGGGTACGAATTGTAACAGTTTTTCAATACCTACTTAAAAATAGAAATAAGTACTTTTGAAACTATCTGTAATCTTTCACCTGTATAAAAAATTAATGTAGGCTTTTTTATATTTTTGTCTAGGGTTGAATGAAATAATAGGACCGGATGACGATATGAACAGATTTATTGTTAAGTTATCACTAATTCGGCACCGGCACTTAAACCCTTGAGTTCGTCTTTAACTTTTTTTTTACTATTAATCGTAAAATACACTAAAATATATTTCGTCGTTCGTCTTCTTGTCGTAGTATAGATATCTCGTCTTTTCGTCATTCGTCGTTGAATGCTAAATTAGCCCTCAACTGGTAACACGTGAAAGTACTGCGCTATTAGTAGGTAACACACGTCTGACAGACGCAACCCGGCAAAATTGGTTATTTTAGGGCATTTTTAAGAAGATTAATTCACCATAAACAGTTTTATTTATTTACTAAAATTAATAATGAATAATTTGGTTCTTCTTCGACATCTTCAAGTACAGATCCCCCTTCATCGCCAATCAGATTCTCATCCCTGCATTTTTTTTTCCTAGTCACCCATCTTGCAGGTGGGGATTGAACATTAACCTCTAAAATTTCATTAACTTCTTCTGAAACTTCTCTTTCGCTTTTGTCTAAAATTTGTGGATCGTCTTCGGTGTTACTTTCATGTTCAGAGTCTTCTATATGATCGTCTACTCTAAAAGAATCATCTGAACCAAAGTCTTCGTCACTTGGTGCTTTTACCTCATGTGGCTGGGGGACCATTTCCATAATTTTCTTTGTTCTAGCAGAAAACATAGCTGAAACACAGTAGACAAAATACAATAATACTAAGACAGAACTAAAGAAAAAGTTTATAAATTTTACAATATAAAATTATAATACAAAATATGAATTATCAACACTAAATCCGTTAAAATATTCTTCAAATGTAAAAAAACAGATGTGCAGGATTAAAATTGTAAAATATAAATTGCAAGGAAGAAAGAAAAAATTAAAATACCAAGTCTAACAATGATTCGAAGATAGTATTTCGAAAATCTAAAACCAATAAAATAACGTTATTGGCAACACACGTCTCAAAGACGTATATAAATATCCTGACTACTATTAACATGCATCTCACAGACGTAGTGTTTTTTAGTAAATTTATCATAATAATTAATAATTACAAAAAAAATTTCACTTACCTCAAACCACGTGAATCTTTGTTGCTGGTAAACACACGAGGTTTACACTGGAGGGGAGGTTACGCTTGGAGCGCTAAGTCGAGCTGTGGCAAATTTTGTAACTAGCCGCGTCTGAAAGACGTATGTTACCAGTTGAGGGTTAGTACTCTCTCGTTTGTTTTATTTTTTCATTCCCTTGCGCACCTACGCCACAACAGGGTTTTATTGCAAACCGAACCAGCGTCGTCTCATATATCTTAAAAAGTAAATAAAAAAAACAATCTATAACTAAAAATTCTACATTAATCTTCGGAAATCAATGTAGTATTTTATCAAGTTTTTTTTAGACGTCTATCAGCATGAATAAATTTGTGTTTCTTTGGGATACGCTTACAAGAAAATCAAAGATTGAATGGAATATGAACTTTTTCACCCAAATCGCCAAAATCTCTCAGCGCTCAATTGGTGCCGCGCCAAATGATCTAACCCAAATAGCCACCCACAAATGACCTGCTTCGTTTCTTTATTAACATTTTATCTGGGAAACCGATAGCCGTACTTTCTACCGCAATCGGTTTCCCAGATTTTCGATACAATTTTTTTATTATTTTTTTTTAATTTTAGGTAGGAACTATCGCAGGAAACTTGATGATCAAACATCAACACAACGAATTCCCTTCAGATATATTTCTGTTATTGGAAACTTTCAATGCAACGCTCGTTATTGGTAATATTCTGGTACCTGCATCTGATTACCTATATTTATTAATCCATTATATTTTTTTTAGTGGATGTTTACGGTAATGAATATTTTTACACCCCTCAAAATTTTTTGAAATTAGATATGAATAAGAAAATTATAAAATCCATTATCCTGAACGCACTAGATATTTCTTATGTATTTGCTACATATAAAGTAAGTTGAAAATATGATACTTTTTTACCTAACAATTTTTTTTATATATGTCTTAGATAATGCCTAGAGCTCAGAATGCTCATGCAATGGTAAATGCAGGATTTTTGTTTAAATTAAACAACAATCTTGTTCAAAAAGCAACCATAGTGTATGGGGGTATACATCCTTTATTTATTCACGCAGTAATTACTGAGAAACTACTAATTGGTCAGAATTTATATAGTAACGTAACACTGAGTAGTGCATATAATTTATTAACAGCAGAAATCAATCCTGATTATATTTTACCTGATCCAACACCTCAATATCGAAAACAACTAGCTCTAGCTCTATTTTATAAAGTAAGTTTAAACTTATTGTGGCGTTCTGATCCTGATTAATAATATTTTGTAGTTCGCTTTAAGAACGTGCCCTCCAAGTTTATTAGGTGATAGGTATAAAAGTGGGGGTACTATATTAGAACGTTCTTTATCTAGAGGAAGTCAAGATTGGGGTGCTACTAATAAATCTGAATATCCAGTAACACAACCTGTATTAAAACTGGGTTCCCTTAATCAAACCAGCGGTAAGTAATATCAACTTTGTTATATCAACGTAGATTTTGATCTAAAAATAAAGATTGCAAAATTTTTAACTTAAATTGGAGATTATTCTGACCCAGTTATGGAAGAATACCCATTGAAGTTTTAGACATATTGCAAGGAAAATTGTGGTTTGACAATCACTGAATTGAATCAATATGAGTGTTTTCTAAAAAAAAATGGAAAAAGTTGAGTACCAAACTGTCATTAAATATTTGTTTTTGAAAGAAAATTAGCCCACTTTAATCAAAGATGAGTTGAGCGCTTCATATATAGAGACACTGCAACATCATTAACACGCGTGAAATTGTAGTTAACTGAATTTACCAGTTTAAATGATGATAAACATTTAGAAAGATCAAAAATAGCAATAACCTGCGATGACGTCGAAGGTTAAAGAGGCAGCACAAGCTATGTGCATATCTACATAAATCGTTAGTCAGATATTGTTCGCAAAATTGGGTTTGTAACACTAGGCTGGGTTTAACAATTTATTCAGACTGTGGACGTTGCTCATCTCTGGAGACTCGACGGGAAAACAGATTTTCAATCGTCTGCAACAGCTTGCTAAGACGGGCCCGATAAATGCATATCACATAATTATACTCTGATAGAATAGCGGTTGCACAACTTCTCTATGGAACACGTGGTCATTTTCTCATTCACCTGCTTACACAGTGGTTAAATTTCGGTGGAAAGCGTGCTCATATTTTTATATCAACAACACGGTCTTCTGATCGAATAAAAATATAAGACAGTGCACAAAAAAGTGAGACAGCTTAATTTTACAATTGTCGATTTGACAAATAATCTCTCTCATTAATGTCATGCATACATGTGCTTAAGAAGAAAGAGAGTAAGTTTAGTAAACGATTATTTGAGATATCTCTCATGGGATTTGTTTTAAAAATTTTGAAATTTTGAAAATTTTTAGAAAGTATACAAACAAGAATATCTTAAATGACATTAAGAAGAAATTGAAAAAATGTCGCACCCAGCGAGGCATGAACTCGCAACCTTCAGCTCTACGCGCTGACGCTCTAACAACAAAGCTGTAGGTGCCTAGCCATCAAATCGCCTAAAGGTCGTTAAATTCAACTCATGCCACATGTGACACTTACTTTCTCCTTAAGCACATATAGCATGACGTTAATGAGTCAACGACCGTTGGGCGGTTTGATGGCTAGGCACCTATAGCTTAGTTGTTAGAGCGTCATCGGGTAGCGTTGAAGATTGCGAGATATCTCAAATAATCGTTTACTAAAGAATCCATTGTTTCGGTCTCCTAACCAAATAAAAATATAAAACAGGGCACTAAAAAATGACTTAGTGTTTGATGTTTCAATTGTCGATTTGACAAAGTCTCTCTCTCATTAACGTCATTTTATATGTGCTTAAGGAGAAAGTGAGTAAGTGTCACATGTGGCATGGGTTGAATTTAACGACCGTTATGCGATTTGATGGCTGGGCACCAATAGCTTAGTTGTTAAAGCGTCAGCGCGTAGAGCATAAGGTCGCGAGTTCGAGTCTCGCTGGGTGCGACATTTTTTCAATTTCTCCTTAATGTCATTTAATATATTCTTGTTTGTATACTTTCTAAAAACTTTCAAAATTTAAAAAAAAGTGAGTAAGTGTCACATGTGACATAAGTTAAATCTAAAAAGACTAAAAAGCTAAATAATTACGAAGCATCTGTAGTTAAGTGACCTTAATGTCATTTAATATATTTCTGTTTGTATACATTCTAAACTAAAAAATCCCATGAGAGATACCTCAAAAATAATAGATTAATAATAAGAGACTATGTCTAACAAATAGCTTTTGGATCGTAAACTTTTCAGACGCGCCTCGTACTTAAGCATTTTTTTTATTAAATAATCCTTAGTACACTTTATAATCATTTTTAGTTTAAACGTAATTATAATATGCGGTTTGCTTACGGCCGTTTTGGGTTTAAATTAAATACTTAGATGTAAATTATTACGTAATTTATGAAAAATTGTAGGTCAAGCTGAATTTATTATGGATATGCCAGTTTTACCGAGAGAGGTATATGCTTCTTTTGTTACTACAAAAGCAAAAGCTGGTACAACTATTGCGAAAATTGATCCTTCTGAAGCATTGGTAAGATTGTTTTCTTTATTGTTCTTATATCTATTTTCTTTATTAACACGCTTTTATTTTAACTTCACCTGTATGTATGTATGTATGTATGTATGTATGTATGTATGTATGTATGTTTGTTTATAACTCTCCACTCCGTTATATAATTATATCTCGAAAAGTTATCGTTTTTTTGAAAAACACAAGAATACTTTTTTGTTTAGAATTAATTTTTACATCAACTGTCAAATTATGACAGCTGTCATCGTTTAAAGTTATCGTTTTTAACACGCTTTTTATTATTATTAATTAACTTCACCTGTATGTATGTATGTATGTATGTTTGTTTGTTTGTTTGTTTGTAACTCTCCACTCCGCGGCTGCTGCCTCGGGTGAGTCCCATATTGTTATTTTTAGTCACTACCTCCCCGTGCCGGGAGTGGGTAATAAACAATACGTTTAATTATAAACGATATGAATAAAATTGTCTTAGAGTTAATCTAACAATTCTTTAGATTTCACAATAGTAATTTTTTTTTCCAAGTTCTGAAAACAATACGTTTAATTATAAACAATATGAATACAATAAATATAATTTGAGAAATCAAAAAAACACGCTTTCAAAGCATTTCCAACTAAATAAACGAATAATAATTGAGTAAGGGTCTTGTAATCGTCACAGCAAATTAACGAATCTATTGAAATAAAATAAATTGGACTAAAAAGTAAAAAATAAATATAGTTTAAAAAAACTAAAAAACACGCTTTTATAAAGCATGTTTCTGAAAAACATCGAACTAAAAAGTTAAAAATAATTTTCAAAATAAAATTAAAACAAAAATAAATGAAAAGTACTAGTATTATTGTGAAAAAAGCGTGGGCGCTGCATACCATATTTTTCAAATGTCAAGCGCCCACGCTTTTTTTACAATAATACTAGTACTTTTCATTTATTTTTGTTTTAATTTTATTTTGAAAATTATTTTTAACTTTTTAGTTCAATGTTTTTCAGAAACATGCTTTATAAAAGCGTGTTTTTTAGTTTTTTTAAACTATATTTATTTTTAACACTTTTTTATTAGCTATGTTTGTTTGTAAGTAAGTAACTCTCCCTATAATATGAACATCAAGAACGAGATAAAAACGTTAAAAAAGCGTTGCGTTGCGGCTGTAACGTGTATAAATGGTTAGTGCAAAATTATCTATATATATAAAAATGAAACCCGTTTTCCTTGGTCATGGCATCACGCGTGAATGGCTGGACCGATTTTACTAATTCTTTTTGTGTTGTATTTGTTATTATTAGGAGAAGGTTTTTACGGAAGAAAATATTAAGAAAATCTCTCAGAAATATTGAAAAATAGACATTTAATTTTGCATATTTTAAAAAACGCGCGTAACGAATGTCAATGTCATTCACAGCCATAGACTATATTGAAAGAGCATCGTTTGTTCGGAAACGTGGTTACTTAATTAAATAAACCTTAAATTAACTTGTGGCATCACACCCATAGTTTTAATTTATGGAATGTATAAATTTTATTTATTTATTAATTTATTTACGGAATTTTCCTTTTTTACGAGTTTTACTCTATAATAATTAACAACATGGAGATTATAAGACTAAATTACCTAAAAAACTAGATAACAAGGTACAAATATTCTATATATATAAAAAAGGATGTTTGTATGTATGAAATCGATGAACTCAAAAACTACTGGACCGATTATTATGAAAATTGGTATATATATTTTTTCCACGGAGAAGGTTTATATGATATGCTCATTGATGCCACTTGCCACCAGGTGGCGCTGCAGAGTAGCAACTTCTGTCCCGTTCAACCAATTGTCATGAAAATCAGTATGATGATCTATTTTTAATGGGTAAAATGAATATGATATTCGTATTAATGGAAGTTAGCACGAGATGGCGCTTCCATGTATCAAATTCAATGCTAATTAATAGATATCTATACGAATTCGTATAAATAAGTTCGAAAGATATATTTTTGGTGCGATAAGTAAAACAAAACTATAAACTTTCTTTCCTTCTCTATCTCTTCTTATCTTTTATTTTTCTTAAATTTATTTTAGTTGTTGGCGTAGCAACGTGCGCCGGTTACAGCTATAAATAATAAAATTCTTTTGTATTGATTTTTGATTAATATTAATTGTACGAAAATTTGAATCAATCGCGTTTAAAATCCTTCCCATTCAAATCCCAATCCAGTAAATTTTTATACCAGCTTTAACGTTTCCGTTTTCATTCGTAAATAATAATTTCATTGTATTAAGGGTTTACAGTAGTAAAAAATCTGTCATGGAGGTCACCATATTTTTTTACAAATGGCATCTATGTAAAAAAGCATTGTGGTTCCCATGACTGATTTTCTCCTACTGTTCCTCTTAAATAGTTTACTACAATGTAATATAACAAAAACCTTAGCCATGGCAACGCGTGGCCGGGTCAGCTAGTCAGTAATATTAATTTAAGTTGCTAGATGACAAAAACAAAAACAAAAGGCATATTGGGTAAATCCTTTGAATACAAAAATGTACTTGTAGGGGCAATTTGTGACATTGTTTAAAGATTTAAGGAAATATCCCGACAATTTTTGAAGTAAAACTTTTTTATCGACATTGGAAAAAAATTACCGTCACATTTTTCGGTTACGCGTTACATTTTTCTGTTACGCGCCATGTTTATCTTACCCCTGTCACGGTTGATTTATACGAAGTAGTACTTTTTCCTTTGGAGTAAGGATAGTATATCGTTTAAGCGGACTTACTCCCACCACCAGTCTTAACCGTTCCGTAATACACGTGCAGTCCCCTTACCCCGCAGGCAGATAGTAACGTGATAAATTATATCTCAATATAAGTGATCAGCAAATTCAAAGGATTTTTTAAATTCTAATTCCTAATTCTGAAATATTTTACATTTTTTTTGTAAATTGATTTAATAATAACCTTTTGTTTTTAAACATTATCTAATTTAGCTTTATTTAACCAATTTCTATAAAGTTGCATATAGCAGATATTTTTCGAACAATAATGTCATAAAGAAGTTTCACTTCTTACGTACCTATGTACACTAGTACACGCACACAACTTTAATCATTTGATAAATTGTAAAAAATAATGGATCCTTTATAATTTTGTTCAAATTTTCTGGTATTTTTTGCGTACAAAAGTGGGCGACACTCTACCTTTAATATGAGTGTATTCGGGATCTATAGATGACATTGTAATAATACGTACGTCCGACGATCGACTATCGAAGCAGTGCGCGCTAAAATGAACACTAAAGATATAGCCCAGGCTGTAGTGGAAAATAAGGATGATTATATTATAAAGGGAAACACGAAGAGCAACCCCCCCAGTTCATTCAACTGAAAATTTTTGGTTATTATTTATTTATGAGCTTTCGTAGGTGAAAAATACGTATTTTTTGTATTTTTTTAATTTCTTGCCTAAAGTAAGTACCTATTGTAATAAGCATTTTTGTATAAATTATAAGAGTATTGTGAAGGATCTTTAGTTTGAGCTGTAATGCGTTTAATTTAATCCAATACGTATGTTTCACCTACGAAAGCTCATAAATAAAAATAACCTAAAATTATCTGTTGAATGAACTAGGGGTTGCTCTTTATGTTTCCCTTTATAATGCAGGCCAGGTCACATTAATTCCTGAATTAAAGACCTACTATTTTCCCCACAGCCTGTGCTTATAGCGCTTTTTTTAGCGCCCATGTGCATAATAATAAGAAGTATCGCAGAGTCTATTTTATTTCACGCTTAACGCTTATCGCCTAAAATAAAACATTGCTCTATAAAAAGCGTGGCGTATGAAAATATATTTTAGTATGTTGTATTTTATAGTTTGACACTTTTTGAAGTTGATAGGAAATTAACTATGAGTTTTGTTTAAAATGTTTTATTTCCTATTGCATATTACACGATAACTTAACTTGGTAACAATTACTACCCTAGCTCGTATTAGAATGAGAATTTTTTGTTGCCACGCAGGGCCCAGAGTTCAACGGCTACAATGGCACGTTGCCACGTCCACCGCACACGAAATAAAATATGAAAACAAAACAATTGGGGGTTGCATAAACATGCCCCCCGCCTTGAAAGGCTTAAGCCTTTAAATAGAAAAGTAAAATAAACAATATTTCTTTGTATAATAAAGTTCCTATAGATACTTTAACACAAATACCTAAAGTTCTATGGGTAACACACAGATTTTCGCAAATGACCTTTTCACAATACCCGCACTAGTTTTTATGTTGGCTACTCTTGCAATGCCATCTGTCCCATAATGTAGTGAAACAATACGACCTAGCTTCCATTGAAGAGGAGGTGTTTGATCGTTCTTGATGATTACTAAATCGTTGACCTTCAATTCTCCTTGTGTTGACTTCCATTTTGTGCGAATTTGTAGTTCGGAAACGAATTCTGCAGACCAGCGCTTCCAAAAATGTTGTTGGATCTGCTGCATATACTGATATCTCGACAATCGAGAAACTGGAACATCCATTAGCTCTGAAGTTGGAAGTGTAGTTGCCGAGTGTCCAATCAGGAAATGAGAAGGGGTTAAGGCTGATAAGTCATTGGGGTTGGAAGATAAAGGAGTTATAGGTCTTGAATTAAGGATGGATTCTATTTCCGCCAGAACAGTAGTCAGTTCTTCGAATGTAAATGAAGTGTTTCCCATTACTCTTTTTAAATGATGTTTGGCCGACTTTATTCCGGCTTCCCAAATCCCTCCCATGTGGGGAGAATAAGAAGGAATAAAGTGCCATTCAATACCCTTTTCCGAAGAATAGGATTGTATTGCATTATGATTAGTTTTTAAGAAATTGCCGAGTTCAATGAGTTCAGAACTTGCGCCTACAAACGTTGTGCCATTATCGGAATATACCTTTGCAGGTTTGCCTCTGCGGGCGCAAAAACGTCTAAATGCTGCTATAAAACATTGTGTAGTTAAATCACTGACAAGTTCAATGTGAATAGATTTTGTAGTAAGACAGATAAATAGACAAATATATGCCTTGATTGATTTGGCACCACGGCCAGTCTTAGTTTTTATCATTATAGGACCCCCATAGTCTACTCCAGAAGCACTGAAAACAGGCGCAGGACAAACTCGCTCAGCTGGCAAGTTGCCCATAATTGGTGTATTTTGTTTAGGATTTGCCCTAAAGCCTTTTATGCAAGAATGTACTATTTTTCTTGCCAAACTTCTTCCGCTTAACGGCCAAAATCGCTCTCGAATGGAGAATAAAAGTTGTTGCGCGCCGCAATGAAAAAGTCTTTCATGTTCATATTGCATTATTAGGTTTGTCAAATGATGTTTATCAGAAATCAAAGCCGGGTGTTTTTTCTCAAATGAAAATTGAGACCTTTGCAACCTACCACCGACTCTTATGATTCCATTTTTATCCATGAAGGGATTGAGACTAAGTATTCTTGACTTAACAGATAATGATTTGCCCTCAGCGAGGGCTGCAATTTCCTTCCCGAAGCTTTCTTTCTGTGAAACCGATACCAAGCAATACAGAGATTCATGCAATTCCACTACTTGCAAAGGACCAAATTTTCGTTCTTTCATAATTGTTTTGCAATTGCCAACAAAACGCCTGATATATGATGTAACTCTTTGAAGACGAGTTAATCTTGAAAACCGGTTCATAGGAAAGGAAGATTGAATAGTTGAAACATTCGAGAGTAATTTGGGTTTTTTCATTTCGGGAATTGGTATTGTTTCCTCTAACGGAACAACCGGCCATTCAGATTGTGGTTCATTGAGCCAACTGGGTCCAAACCACCACAACACTGAGTCTGACAACATCTTCGGACTCACTCCCCGAGATAGAAGATCCGCAGGATTTTCTTGTGCTCTTACGTGGTACCAGTCCAGGGGATTTGTTGCTGCCTGAATTTGTGAGACTCGATTTTGAACAAATGGTTTTAATAAATTTGGTTGAGTTTTTATCCAACTAATGCAAATTGTAGAGTCTGACCAGAAAAAACACTTATCAAAGGGAACCGTTATTGAAGATTTTACCCTTTGTACTAGTTGGGCTGCCAACAGTGCTCCGCATAGCTCTAGTTTTGGTATAGTTAATGATTTTAATGGAGCTACTCGTGTTTTTGAACAGAGTAGATTCACCTGAATATCACCTGATGGAGATATGCTACGAATATATATGCAACATCCGTATGCTTGACAAGAAGAATCACAGAATGCATGAATTTCTCTTTGGACTGCTCCCTTGCAAAAAATTGAACGCGAATTTTCTAATGAATTCAAGTGGGAAAGTTCCTTTCTGAAGTCAAACCACCTAGTGTGCAATTCCGTTGGAACAGCTTCATCCCAGCTTAATTTTTGCATCCAAAGTTGCTGTAATATTATTTTTCCTGTAATGATACAGGGACTAACAAGCCCTAACGGATCAAACACTTGTGCTATGTCGGACAAAATAGAGCGTTTAGTGATTGGTTTGTTAAAATTGAAATTGCCAATGCTATACATCAATTTGTCTGAAGAATATGCCCAATAAAGACCTAAAGTTTTAGTCCGTTCATTGTCACCTATCTTAAAAATTGCGGAAGGTTGAATCTCCTTTACATGATTTAAAAATTTATCGGAATTTGAAGTCCATTTTTGTAACTCGCAACAACCCGTCCTTAAAATGGTTATAATTTGATCAGAGAGCTCGACTGCATCTTCGACTGACTCAGCGCCTGTCAAAAGATCATCCATATAAAAGTCATTTTGAATAACCTCTGATGCCTTGGGTTGGGTTTCGGAAAATTCTAACGATAATTGTTTAAGACATCTGACTGCAAGCCAAGGAGCCGAGGCAGTGCCATAAGTCACAGTATTGAGTTGGTATTCATCAACGTCTTCATTTGGAGAGAATCTCCAGAGTATTTTTTGCAAGTGTCTTTGTTCAGGGTTAACGTATATTTGTCGATACATTTTGACAATATCTGCGCATATCACAACCGCATGCTGCCTGAATCTCAGCAAGATGTTTACCAAATCATTCTGTATTGTAGGACCAATTAGTTGAAGGTCATTTAATGAAACTCCTGATTCGGTTACTGCTGAGGCGTCAAATACGACCCTCAACTTAGTTGTTTGATTTTTCTCGTTAAAAATACCATGATGAGGCAAAAAGAAATCTATCTCATCTGGGTTTGATTCGATTTTGGACATATGACCAAGCTGATAATATTCTTTCAAGAAATCAGAATATAGCCCTTGGAAATTAATGTTTTTTGCAAACTTAGTCTCCAAGCTTTTTAAACGAGTCATTGCAGAATTTCTAGAATTTCCTAATTTAGAAATTGAGTCCTTTAAGGGAATTTGAACAATAAACCGTCCATCTACGTTCCGCCTGGTAGTTCTTTGAAAAATATTCTCGCATAAAATTTCTTCTTCAGAAAAAACCTGTTTTTGAAAATTAGATTCCTCAATTTCCCAAAACTTTTGCACCAAGCTTTGGAGGTTATCGTCAATTATGGAATGACTGCAAAGTGTTGAGAATGAGGCTACATGTGAATTAACCGACCCCGAAACTATCCAACCTAGAACAGTTTTTTGCAACACAGGTAGGTTATTACCCAACGATATCTGACCAATACATAACAAGTTGTAAAACAGTGCCGCACCTATAATTAGATCAATTCGACCACTTTCGCCAAAACTCGGATCAGCTAATTTTATATTGTTCGGGATGTTCAAATTCGAAGTATCAATTGGTTTCATTGGAAGACTTTCATTGATTATGGGGATAACGAGACAGGTTAAGTTTGATTTCCATGAACTACAAAGAGATTCTACACCTATTTCACATTTATAGTTAATTGCAGAGTTTATTTGATTGATGCCTGTAACCGACATTTTAATATTACTCTTATGCAAACCTAAGCGACTACAAAATTCATCCGATATAAAATGACTTTGCGACCCTGAATCTAACAAGACTCTACATAGATGGTAGTTTCCCTTCAAGTCCTTTACTTGCACAATTGCTGTAGATAATAGAACATTTAAGTTTATTGAATGGCTAGATGATGCCTGAAAACAAGATGAATTTGGAGAATTAACCTCATTGCTTCCAGAGATTTGCATATGTTGTTCAACGTCCCTGCTTGGAACACTATCGCTACCCAAATGTAAAAGTGTATTGTGTTTAGCTGAGCATTTTTTGCAATGGCCTGCATAACAATTTCTTTGCAAATGATTTCCTCTAAGACAGTTTATACACAACTTCAACTTTTTTATATTTTCAATTCTATCGTTTACCGAAAGCTTAATAAATTGAGCACAGTTTTGAATAAAATGACCTGAATCCTTACAAAAAACGCATTTACTATTATTCAATGTTTTATTGGCATTATGATTTTGGAATGAGGCGTGAACAGCAGATTTGTGTGTTTTAAGTGCCTTGTCACCTTTTGTTAACGACAATGTTTCCAAAAGATCGGCTTTGTTTTTTATGAATTTTTTAAATTCTTCCAAAGTAAATTTGCATTATTTGATATTTTTGCTTTGTGTTCTTCCCATTCCCTTGCAGTAATTTTGTCTAGTTTTCCACAAAGAATATAGATAATAATTGTATCCCAATGTTTAACTGGTTGACCAAGGCTTTCAAGTGATTGCAAATGTTTGGATAAAATATCTAGCATTTTTCTAAGGTCAACCGATGATTCTTGATTTAACGATTGAATATTAAAAATAGACTTTACATGATTATGTACCAATAAACTATCATTATTATACCTATTTAATAATGCACTCCACGCCACTGGGTAATTTGAAGACGAGAATTCAAGTGAGCGAATAACTTGTGCCGCACCACCTTCCAGCGCCGCACGCAAATAATGAAACTTTTGAATTGCAGTGATTGAACTATTTTTGTTTATTAACGAGTCAAAAGTATCCCGAAACTCGAGCCAGCTTTCGTAAGAACCTGAAAACTTTGGTAACTGAATTTGAGGTAGTTTTATATTTTGTTGCACGTTTGCAGGTATTGACTCCGAACTCATTGAATCCCCCTGTATGTTACTAGTTGTTGAATTGCAATTATTGTTTGCATTGTAAAAATTAGAAATATATTTTTTGCACAATGATATTGACTGGTAAAAATGTTCATCAAAATTCTCACGCTCCCCTACAAGTTCCGCGGGGCTGTCGACCAAGCATTCAATTGATATCAACACATCTTCAAACTCTTTTTGTAAATTTAATTGTCTATCAAGACGTAATTCGAGCTCTAATATTTTGCATTCATCGATCTCTTGTATGGATGTGTTCTCAAGTAAGTTTGAAAATGCGTCAATCTGATTTTTAAAAAGAGTTTGACTGTTTTTAATTGCATTTAATTTTTTATAAAAAGTTTTTAACTCATTAGTATCAAGAACTTTTACTTTCGATTGTTTCGGCATGTTAAATAAATTATTAATATTTATTTTTTAATAAATAACAATACTTCCCTTTGTTCTTGCGGAAATAGATCGTATAAATTGTGAATAGAATAAAATGTTAAAAAGGATAGACTTACCCCGGCACTACGTAAGAATACTTTCGCCTTGACTAACTGAATTGCAGTTTACCAGATTTGTAGCTGTCGTCTTCTCGACGCTGCTCGATGTATCGTGAACTGTCCGACTGTAACCGCCAGTTGATGTGATATTTGCACTTGGAATAAACTTATTTTTAATGATTAATTGCTTGCAATGATCAATTCTTCTAGTTCAGCATTCGAATCGAAGGACCATGTATTTTATAGTTTGACACTTTTTGAAGTTGATAGGAAATTAACTATGAGTTTTGTTTAAAATGTTTTATTTCCTATTGCATATTACACGATAACTTAACTTGGTAACAATTACTACCCTAGCTCGTATTAGAATGAGAATTTTTTGTTGCCACGCAGGGCCCAGAATTCAACGGCTACAATGGCACGTTGCCACGTCCACCGCACACGAAATAAAATATGAAAACAAAACAATTGGGGGTTGCATAAACATATGTACTTGTTTGATTTCAACGTTTTTTCTAACGGACGCCAAAAAAGGGGTAAATGAGGCCTAAACTTGCATTTTTCTAATATAGAAAATTCGCTCTATTTCTCACCCTCCTCTCTATTTGTCTTATCCCCTTTGTCACCCAAACGTATCAATCTTTCTCTCAACCCCTTTACTTTAAGCACCGCTCTCTCACTTTTCTCTCGTTCTTACCCGTTTTTTCATTCTCCCGTAATTTTGTCACGTCTATAAAAATGTAAGTTTATTGTAATTTTGTATCTTTGATTATAAAAAACAAGCCAAGTGTGATTATTTAATTAAAAAAGTATGTCAGATAATTATAGAACAATTTAATTTTCTCAATTTGTATAATTGGAAAAAATACCCAAAATCCTCAAACTGTACCCTAACAGCTGGTAAAGCTAAGTAATAAAACTTTTTCCACCAATGTTCTCCTTATCATTGAAGAACTGAAGCAGTCTCGGCGGGGAATCTTGGTTGTTACAGCTTCAACATTGTCCATCATCAATAAGAGCATTCAGTTTACTTGCTAAGCTAGATTTCAATTAGTTTGTTTAACAATATAGGTACCTAGAAACAGTTTCATTCACGACAAGTCTAATTCAAAAACTGGTACTCTTGCATTAATCTTAATAGAGATTTTTTATTATCTTGAATAAAAACTACAATATTTCCTATGAAATTAATTATATCTTTTCAATCAATTCATAAATCCGATCACTAATATAGTTAATATAAAGTATTTCCTTTTTTAGAAACTGGATGGAGTTATAGCTTTCTATGATAAAAATGATATACCAGGTGATAACAACTACACTCCGTTAAATAAATCGATAAATTTTGTAACCGAAGAACTATTTTGCAGTGGAGTAGTTCAATTTTATTATCAACCTATTGGAATTATTGTAGCAAAAACCCAAGAACTGGCGTGGAAAGCATCTGAACTTGTTAAAGTTATATATGGCTTTCCTCAGTATACACCTTATTTAAATGTTAAAGATGTTGTTAAGGATAATGTAAAATCTAGGATAAACGAAGTTACTAACCTTGTACCC